>RJWJ010006358.1:0-62874 GCA_004363605.1 Indri indri | reverse complement strand
ACTCTGAGCCTCCAATTCCTAACAGCCTTTATGACTAGCCATAGAGGGCTGTGTCTTATACCCCTGCATATCTTGAGTCCTTAGTCAAGGGTATGATTTCTCTTTTTCCTTCTGAGATTCTACACTAATTTTGTTGGACCACTCGGGTGGGGACAGGGAGGCAGTTGGGGGGCAACTCGTGTATCACTAGCATTTCTCTACATGTGACTCTTCCAATCAGGAGTTTTCTTTCTGGCAATTATGGGACTAGAAAGTTCACACATGTAACATATCAATTTCAACTCTACATCAAGAGATATTGTTAAAGAAACAGTATATGGAATTGGCCCAAAGACCCCACCCTCAACTTTTCTTTAACTTCATTTTCCTGCTTTGAACCCTGTACAAACCCTATTAGCGGAATTTAATTACATCTTTTTTCTATAGTTCTGATTTATATGCTTATATCCTTCCTGTCCTTCCTAGAAATTTCCCAGCTTACTCAGATAAGTCTCTATGATTTTTAGTTTTCCTCAGGCACAGGGAGTCCTCTCCCACACTTATAATTATCTTTGTCCTTCCTGTGGGTGACATAGGAAGAGGGAGAAAGTGGGATTGGCAGGAGGGTGGAGAAAAGGAGTAGCCCTAGCTTCACAAGGCTTTAGATATACTTTGGGGAGCAAGTGGTGTGGTGGAGCAAACTCTCAACTATTTTGACCTGCCGTCTATTTTTTATCAGGTGGTAAGATACTCATGGTTGTCACTACCTATTTTTAGCTTTGGAAACTGTGAAACAGCAGCTGCAGCTACATTACTTTCTGGCTGGAGCCGTAAGTTTTGTGCCCTGTAACTTATATGAACTTGGCTAACACTGAAGAAACTTGACTAATGACTGCTAAATGCAGGACATTTGCAGTCCAGTTACCACAGTATTATCTCTTAAGTTCTTGCCTACAGTTTGATAAGGATTTTTATTACTTGTTTTCCTGGCCTTCTCTCAAATCCCATTTATTAGCCTGTAAACCTTCATACTTCCTCTTCCAGAAGCCGCCTTTCTTTCAGGATCCCATCATTGTCACCAAAATAGGCAAGGACTGTAAAGGTTTGAGATTTTACGTAATTGAAAGCTAACAATTTAGCCTACTACTGGTTCATGAATATTGGTAGAAGAGAAAAGTCTTCAGGGTCAAGGACAAAGTTTAGTCTATTATTCACCAAAATAAAAGAGCAGTAGGCAGAGTATTAGCATTTTAGCCTGCAGTTTTATGAGCCCCAATTCTCCCATTACTTGGAGAGTGGGGTCAGATAACACCTGCACACACTCGGTTATTTTATGGGAGAGACAGCTTGAGTTTAGGGAACTTGAATCTTTTATAATGTCCTTCTTCTGGTGGAAGAAATTACCTTTATAATAAAGGAGAGCAAATTATGTTCACCATTTATTCTTAAAAAAGATTATCTTTCTTCTAAAACTATTTGTTATAAAACAAACTTTTGAAAATTTAATTTGGAACAAAGGGCAATCTGTGCCTCACACATAAAATATGAAGAAATGCAGTAATCTCACAGAGAATTCTCTCTCCCTAACTCACTCATGTAAAATCACAGGGAAGAAGGAGACCTCCCTGGTGATGAATATTTATACACCTTGAATGTGATAGTAGTAACCTGAGTTGGTGTACGTGTCAAAAATAAATTTGTGCTTTTAAAATGGAAGTATTTTATTATCTGCAAATTATACTTTAGGAATCATGTAGAAAAATCATATAGTAGGTGAACTTAAGGACTATATTTAATAAAAAAGTTTTTAAATTCACAGCTAAGAATAGAGTCCAGGTATCATCCTAACTTATACTGTACTGACTTAAGTGATCATTAATAAAAAAAAAAGTGCATAGAATATACCCAAAGTTAGAAGACACCAGTGATTTATTTATCAAATGTAAATATAGACTATCTGCTAGTTCCAATACTTCTGCAATTTGTTAGGCTCTGCTTCATGATTTTTACACACAAAGCCACCCCTAACATCCCTCATCTTCACTTACATAATTTATATTCATCATTCAGAATTTATATTCATATATTGCAATGGATGGTTTCCCTGATAACTTTGCTGCAGGATGACTCCTCTGCAGCTACCTTTGGGAGAACATACCACTTCTCCTTTGGATCTTTTTCTGCTGAAAATAAATTCATTGGCTTAAAAAAAATCTTCTGCACATAAAATCACTCCTGGAACATACTACAGACTCAATAAATAGTTTTAAAATAATTTTATGGTTAATTGCAATATATGAACACTCTTGAAGCCTTTCTTGATAGATATTTTTGCCCTTATTATAATTGTTTCCTCCTGGGAAAATATTACCCTCTTATGACCATGATGTCTATAACCCTTACTTTGTAGGACTGCTCATGGATGACCTACTAAAAGTTCATGTTTCAATGAGAAGTGCCATTTATATCAGAACATAGAAACTTGAAGACATTTATGAGGTCATTTTCTAAAAAGGGAAACAAAAATGCTCTGTCACTGATGACCTTATTCAATGTAGAATTCTAAATGACACATTTATGGTATGACATTTCCTTGTCAAAAGAACATTACAGTCATTATCATTGTCTGCATAATCTGAAAGATTCTTTAGGGAATATTACCATTACCTAATGCATGAATACCTTACAATTGAAGGTGTATGTTAATGAAACTTAGTATCTATATAAACAAGATATCCTAGATATCTGATAATATAACAGTAATATATAAAATATAATGTATAAATTGCTTTAAGAAAACATAAGCACAATAAAGTGTATAATATAAAAGCATAGGCTAATTTTTTTTTCTTTTCTTTCAAAAATTTAGAAAAGACTTCTAAGAGTTACCGCATTCTTGGGACACTGACAGATAGCATTTTACTTACTAATTATATAAGGCATTACAATGATAGCTATGTTTTTTAAAACAATTAATTTTATCACTTTCCATTTGTTTTAAACCACCAAGTTTTAAGGAATAACATCAACCTTAAAATAAAATCAAAGGTAATGAAATAAAGCACCATTATTCTTTTGGTCATAAATCATCTCAATTTATTAATGAATTTCTACTGATACTTCAACAAAAACCAAAAGGAGTTTATATCATTAAGAGCAAGTAGATTGAAAACTTTTTGTTATAGATTGAAGATGCATAATTATTTGAATACTACAACTGATAACCAACTTGCATATTTTACAGCATATTATTGGCTAATCTTAAAATGTACATTATTTTATTATTACAATTGGAAATGCTTTTGCTTTGCATTTTTTAATTAAAAAATAAGGAGAATTTTAGAAGAAAAATTACAACTTTGAATTTATATGTTTTACTTTACAGTTTACATTCATTTCTTTTCACTTAATATTAAAAAAATATATTCAGCAAATGCCTGGGCATCTAATCCTGGTCATACAGTGGTGAAGACATGTGACATAACCTCTTCCCTGAACGTGCTTGTAACTTTGCAGAGATAAGTTGTAAACTAAGCAAAGTTGAGAATCACTAAAATAATCAGTATATTTTATTTAAGTCAAAATATAATGCTTTTATTCATCCTTGTATTGATTAAATCAATACATTTATTTTCAAATATATATGGCAGGTAATATGTTAGGCACTGAATATACATCAATGGAAAAAATTAATGCAGAGACAGTGTTTTGACTTATGCAATTTAGTATGAAATGTAGGAGGGTGGAAAATTAGTCAAATAAAGATGCAAATACAATCCATGATATATTCAATTAAAGGACTAAAGAAACAAGGAGAAATGATGAAAAAAAAAATCAGGCATTTTCTTATGCATTTGCCTGTCTGGAAAGGAGAACTGAATGAAGAGGTGACATCAGCCATTTCAAATAAATGAAATCATGTTTATTATTAGAGTATTGCATGCATTGGAAGAGGAGATGAAAATAATATTAATATACTTGAAGGAATTGAAACAAGGGACTGAACATTTTTATAGCATAAATTAAGATGATGTAATTTATAATTTAAAATAGATATTATTCTTTTTGTTATGTGGAGAAGAATTTGGAGAGTAGAATAAAAAAATACAAGGGCTTGTAAGTATAATATATATAAACTGTAACATATACCTTTTAATTGTGCAGTTCGATGAGTTGAAAATATATATTTACCCATGTAACCAGAACCACAATCAATAAACAGACTACATCTTCCCTCACCTCCAAATCTATTTGTGTTCTTTTGCATTCAACCCCCACTCCAATCCCCAACCCAAACAACCTATGACCTGCTTTCTGTCACTATAAATAAATTCTACCTGTTCTAGAAATTCATAGAAGTAGAATAATACAGCACATGCTTATGTCTGGCTTCTTGAACTCAGCCTAATGTTGTTGATATTCATTTTTTTTCATCAACAATTGGTTCCTTTTCATTGCTGAGTATTATTCCATTTAATGGATATTTCTTTTAAAGATGTTTCATTTATGTTTTATTTCATTCCATTTGACTTGATTTTAAGATTGGTATTATTCTTTAAACCTTAGTGGTTTAAAACAACACAAATCTATTATTGCACGGTTTTGTTGGTCAGAAGTCAAGTTTGGTTTGGCTAGTTTCTCTCTTTGATGCTTCACAAGACCAAAATTAAGATATCAGTTAGGGAGAGGTTCTGGGAAAAATTCACTTTTTGAATTCAACTAGCTTATTGGTTGAATCCAGTTTTTTGAAGCTGTAGAACTGAGGTCTTCTTTCTTATTGATTGTTTTACTGATGGCTTTCCTTAGTTCTTAAAAGCCTTTCTCTAGCTTTTGCACATGATCCTCTATTTCAAATTCAGCAGCAATGCATGAAATCTTTCACATATGTGGAATCACTCCGACTTCACTTTCTGACGCATACCTCAGGCTGACAAATTTCTATTTTTTTTCAATTCAGCAGCAATGCATGAAATCTTTCACATATGTGGAATCACTCCGACTTCACTTTCTGACACATACCTCAGGCTGACAAATTTCTATTTTTTTTCAATCTTTTTCTAAGTTATCCTTTTGTTTTTAGTTTTATTTATTTATTTATTTATCTATTTATCTATTTATTTGTTTATTGTTATTTCATCATATTAAGTGGCTGTAGATGTTTAGGTTACATATATTGTCTTTGCCCCACCCGAGTAAGAGCTTGAAGCTTGTCCATCCCCCAGATGGTGTGCATCTCACCCATTAGGTGTGAACATACCCTTCCCCTCCTCTCCCCCTCACCTGCCTGACACCGGTGAATGTTACTACTATATGCACACATAAGTGTTGTTCAGTTAATACAAATTTGATGGTGAGTACATGGAGTGTTTGCTTTTCCATTCTTGTGATACTTCACTCAGTAGAATGGGCTCCAGCTCTATCCAGGATAATACAAGAGGTGCCAGATCACCATTGTTTTTGTGGCTGAGTAGAACTCCATGGTATACATATACCACATTTTATTAATCCACTCATGTATTGAGGGGCACTTGGGTTGTTTCCACATCTCTGCAATTGTGAATTGCGCTGCTATAAACATTCAAGTGCAGGTGTCTTTTTTATCGAATGTCTTTTGTTCTTTTGGGTAGATGCCCAGTAACGGGATTGCTGTATCAAATGGTAGTTCTACTTGTAGCTCTTTGAGGTATCTCCATATTACTTCCCACAGAGGTTGCACTCATTTGCAGTCCTACCAGCAGTGTATGAGTGTTCCTATCTCTCTGCATCCACGCCAAAATTTGTTGTTTTGGGACTTTTTGATAAAAGCCATTCTCACTGGAGATAAGTGATATCTCGTTGTGGTTTTGATTTTCATTTCCTTGATGATTAGAGATGTGAAGCTTTTTCTCATATGTTTGTTGGCCATTAATCTGTCCTCTTTTGAAAAGTTTCTGTTCGTGTCCTTTCCTCTCTTTTTAATGTGGTTGTTTAATTTTTTCCTGCTGATTTTCCTGAGTTCTATATAGATTCTAGTTATCAGCCCTTTATCAGATGTGTAGCATGTAAATATTTTCTCTTATTCTGCACGTTGTCTGTTTACTCTCTTTAAGAACTCTTGTGATTATGTGAAGTCTGCTTCGATGTTCCCTGCTCCTAGGTTCCCAGTGTCAGGAGTGAGTACTGGTACTGAGTGGAGCTCACGACAGAGTGATCACAAATACAAAGCAATTCCACATATGCAGTGTTTATTGCAAAGTGAAAGTGTGTCTCAGAGGAAGAGACTGGTCATTCTCCATGAGTGGAGAAGACCCCAAAGTCTTTGCACACACTGTCTTTTATATGCTCACTAATTTGTCCCATCTCTTTTCTGGGTTGGGTTGGTTGCCATTTCCTGCCATTGGGTGATTGACAGGTTAGGGTGTTAATTGGGTGATATAACAGATTACATAATAGGTTGGGGTTATATAACAGTTTCCTTTCTATGCATGCATCTTTCCAGAATCCTTCACGAAAAACCTACCAGGGGATTAAAACCATAATGCTAATTAGATGGTCATGTGCTCCAGGTAAGTTAAGGTCACTAGGAGCACCTCATTGCGCATGCTCTGTCCAGGGTAAAGTCTCTAGCCAGAAATATCTGATATTGTGGTTTCTTTCCTGACTTCTGATTGGTCCCTGCTCTCCATCTTTAGCCACTTCTGCCACCTGTTTGTACTCCACCCAGACCTAACAATTATAGTAGGCTAATCTGGATAATCTAGAGCTATCTATATATTGACAGGTCATCATTAATTGTATCTGTAAAGTTCTTTTTTCCATGTAACATACATATTCACAGGTACCAGAGGTTACTGCATGAACATCGTTGGGGGACCTGTATTGTGTCTACCACTCCTTCCTTGTTTCTGTAAATGACAATTTGATAGTGGGGCTTATGAGATCTTTCCTAAAGCATACATTATTTTCTACATCGGAAGCAAAAGGAATTAGAGTGACCATCTTTAATTTGGTCCAAGCTGCCATATATTTCCCTTATTCAGAGATTTAGAATCCGGGATTGCGACTGATTTTTAAAAGCTTTTCAATTGAATGAAAAATCCATCTTTATGTGATTTCACATATTTATTTTAAACCAAACCATAATATTTCTATAACTTATAAATTTCTTCAGGAAAAAAAAAACGACTCCTTCACATTATACTCACAATACTTAGAACATCGTCTTAACTAAGAGCAGGTGTTCGGGCGCCACCTCTCAATACTGCCACAATGGGGTTTAAATTCCAACATGATGGTGGACATGTAAAGTAGTACAACCTCTTGGAAAACAATATGGAGATTCTTCAAAGATCTAAACATAAACCTACCATTTGATCCGGCAATCCTACTACTGGGCATCTGCCCAAAGGAAAAGAAGTCATTATATCAAAAACACACATGCACTTGCATGTTTTTTGCAGAACAGTTGACAATTGCAAAGGTGTGGAATCAACGTAAGTGCCCATCGACTGATGTCTAGATAAAGAAAATGTGGAATGTATATACCATAGAATAACAGCCATAAAAAAGGAGTGAAGTAATGTCATTTACAGCAACTAGAGTGGAGCTGGAAGCCATTATCCTAAGTGAAGTATCTCAGAAATGGAAAAACAAGTATCACATGTAGTCGTAAGTGGGAGCTAAATAGCGGCTATATATGGTCAATACAGAATGGTATAATGAACTTTGGAGACTTAGAATGGGGGAAGCAAGGGTACAATGTATTCTATTCAGGTGATAAGTACACTAAAAGCCCTGACTTCACCACTATACAATTTATCCATGTAACAAAAAAACATTTTTAGGGCCGGTCTCAGTGACTTCTGCCTATAATCCTAGTACTCTGTAAGGTTGAGGCAGGAGGACCACTTGAGCTCAGGAGTTGGAGACCAGCCTCAGCAACAGCCAGACACCATCTCTACAAAAAATAAAAAAATCAGCCAGGTGTGGTGACATATGCCTTTAGTCCCAGCTACTTGGGAGGCTGAGGCAAGAGGATTGCTTGAGCCTAGGAATTTGAGGTTGCTGTGAGCTAGGCTGATGCCACAGCACTCTAGCCAGGGCAACAGAGTAAGACTGTGTCTAAAAAAAAAAAAAAAAAGAAAAAATTTAAACACTTTTATCCCCCAAATCTATTGAAATTTAAAAATATGTATTAAAATAATAATTTTGAAAAAATAATTTTCTAAATAAGTGATAATTAATGATTATTTCTGGAGTTAAAAATATTTTATATGGGGATGATTGGTGATATTTGAACTGGGTTTCTAAATATACATAAGAAATCTCTAAGGAATGGATTCTATCCTTTGCAAAATTAAGCCTTACATCTCTATCTTTACTTTTCTCACTTAACTGTTTACTTTTTAAAAATACTCAGTTCCTTCATTTCCACTGTTTTTCCCTCAAATAAAAACATACTCCCTTTTCCCATCCAAAAGAATTGTTATAGGCAGAATAGTGCCACCCTCGTCCCCGCATAAATGATGCCCACATACCACAAGTCTGGCTTACCAGAACCCATGAGGATGTTATGTTATATGGTGAGGAAGAATCAATATTGCAGTTGAAATTAAGATTGGTGACCCTTAAAATAAAGAGATCATTCTGGATTATTCTGGTAGGCCCAATGTAATCACAAGTGCTCCTCAATGTGAAGTCAGAAAGGAGTCCCTGTCAGAATGATGCTACATGATAAAGTCTCAACCTACCACTACTGGCTTTGAAGATGAAAGGAAGCCACAAGATCAGCCTGTGGAAATTGAAAAAGGCAAGGCAAGATATGCTCCCCTAGAGCATTCAGAAAAGATCACAGACCTGCTGATGCCTTAATATCAGCCCGGTAAAAACCAGTATGGACTTTTAAACTCCACAACTGTAAAATAATAAATTTACATTGTTTGACGCCACTAAATTTGTTATAGTAGCAATAGGAAACCAATATTCTAAATTCCTACTCCTGCATTGACTTTAAATCCATGTTATCTTTCCTTTTATTGACAAAGTAATTGCAAATCAGCCTATTCTTTTTTCAGTTTTAAACTTCAAAGTAACTTTTCTTTCGTTATTAGTTGGTACTTTTAGAATCCGTATTACAATTTGTACCTTTATCAGATACAGAGCACAAGGGAATGAATGCAGGTGGCAATTAGCATCATAATTGGTACTGGCGTTTTCCTATCAAGTACTCAGTATAATTCCATGTCTGTGCATGTCTTGTTAGTTTCCACATAGGTTTTATTTTATTTATTTGTTTTCTTGTTTGCTTTATTAATTCATCTTGTCATCTTTTCTCCTAATGTCTCTATTTTAGGTGCAGGTCGTATTTGAGTAGACATTAGAAATATATAGATAAAACTGTGTTCAATATTGTTCAGGTTTTGTCATTAAAGAATTACTTCATATTTAACAAATTATGTGGTATCAATTTACTTTTGTTGTCTAATTCCCTGTAGTTGCTGTTCCACGTCCATAATTTCTTGAATCCTGACATAGCCTCCTCTTTTCCTTCCTTCTATTCCAAGCGTTCCTTATATACAGAGTCAACTTTTAAGAAAAGAGGAAGGTAATTCTACTTGTATCTCTTTAAGGTATCTCCATATTGCTTTCCACAGAGGTTGCACTAGTTTGCAGTCCCACCAGCAGTGTATGAGTGTCCCTGTCTCTCCGCATCCACACCAACATTTATTGTTCTGGGACTTTTTGATGAAGGCCATTCTCACTGGAGATAAATGATATCTCATTGTGGTTTTGATTTGCATTTCCCTGACGATTAGAGATGTTGAGCATTTTTTTCATATGTTTTTGGGCCATTATTCTGTCTTCTTTTGAAAAGTTTCTGTTCATGTCCTTTGCCCAACTTTTTGATAGGGTCGTTTGATTTTTTCTTGTTGATTTTCCTGAGTTCTAAGTAGATTCTAGGTATCAGCCCTTTATCGGATTTGTAGCACGCAAAAATTTTCTCCCATTCTGTAGGTTGTCTGTTTGCTCTTGTGACAGTTTCTTTTGCTGTGCAGAAGTTTTTTAAATTACCATATGATCCAGCAATCCCATTACTGGGCATCTACCCAAAAGAACAAAAGACACTCTATAAAAAAAACACCTGCACCCGAATGTTTATAGCAGCACAATTCACAATTGCAAAGATGTGGAAACAATCCAAGTGTCCATCAATACATGAGTGGATTAATAAAATGTGGTATATGTATACCATGGGGTACTATTCAGCTTTAAGAAACAATGGTGATATAGCACCTCTTGTATTCTCCTGGATAGAGCTGGAATACATTCTACTAAGTGAAGTATCCCAAGAATGGAAAAACAGGTTCCGCATGCACTCACCATCAAATTGGTATTAACTGATGAACACATAAGTGCACATATAAGAATCACATTTATTGGATGTCGGGCAGGGGACAAGAGGGAGGAGGGAGGAGGGAGGAGGGGACGGGTATATGCATACACGAAGAGTGCGATGCGCACCATCGGGGGATGGACACGCTTGAAGCTCGGACTTGGGCGGGGGGGAACATACGTAACCTAAGCATCTGTACCCCCATAATATGCTGAAATAAAAAAAAAGAGAGGAAGGTTACATTATATGCCGCTACTCTTAAAATAAATTTCAACTCTTTACAAGGCAAATGTTTTTTCTAACCTCACTTTGCAACACTCTCATGCTAACTTAATATAATCTTTTTCTTCTTACAGTCTTTAACCAAGCTAAGTCCTCCCTAGCAGGCGACTTTGTCCTTTGCTAGACCCCCGGGTTTGTAATGCACATTCCCGTCCTTTTTCATGGCTCATTCCTTCTCATGTTTCCAGCCTCAAGTCTCAATTTAGATATCATTAAACAAGAAATGTATCAAATAGCTCATGAAAAATATTCTTCCTGCTGCCTTTATTTTATTTTTCTAACACAATATTCTTCAGAATTTCTTTCTTAATAATACACATAATTTGATTTTTTTTTTTGCAAATTTTTGCTACATATCTCTCATAGGAAAATGCAAGTTTTATTAAGTTTTGTGCCATGGCTTTTATTTCTATGCCCAGCTCCTTTCACAGGACCTAGCACACTTTGGTGATAAACTGATTATCTCTGAAATTATTGTGTTAATGAAATCACTTTTCATCCTTCTCAAGTACTTTAATGTGTCCAGCATCAAAAAAAAAAAAAAAATGGCTGTTAAAAAATGAATTCTCTCAAATTTCTTTTACTTTAGTTTACCTGAAAACCTCTAGGTTAGGGACTATTAGAGAGAAATATATTTTTTGTAGCCTGAGAGTTTGTGTATGTTCTAAATTTTATAAAACAGAAAACAGAAAAATTTATAAACCCATTAATATTTATAAAAATAAACCACTCTTTCTCAGGGTAGACATCTGACTTGTATCAATACTGTGCTCACATTGAAAAATATATGTAATACTTGATTTTATAATATATAATAATCATAACTCATTTTTGCTTCAGTGTACAATAGGATGATGGATACTTCATCTTTCCATGGTCTTCTAAAATAGATATATATATTAAAAAAAATCTCTGTGTCTCTGAGATTAAAGATTTTACCTACTAACACAAATATTCATCTTCGAGTAAATGGTTACTAGATACCATGAAATATTTCCCTCCTGGTGACTGGATTTACTGAACCTGAATGATGGATCAACATTTATGTACTGCCTTCATTGACCAGTGATTTTCCCAGATTGAAATTAAATGACCTTGGCTGCTTCTCCTGATGTCGACCATCAATGTCGTTAGGAATGTGATTGATGGTGTGTTTTATGATGTCTACCTGATGTTTCTTATTTTATGGCTCAACATTTCATAACTGTAATTTATTATCTGAGTTTAAGTTTTATCAAGCTTTTAGATAAATTTTATAAATTCTGTGAGAGTTAGTTTCCCAGCAGTTATTCTTTGAGGACCCTCTCACTGGTTGCTTGATTGCCACATAAGTGCTCCAGACTGAAAGACCTGCTTGTGAAAGGTTAAAAAAAAAAATCTTCTTATGCTGAATTTCTCCTGGCAGTTCAGGGTTTCTTCAGATGATAACTAATCTATCGTCCAGTACATGAAAAAGTTTAGTATAGGACTCAATTATGCTTCAATATACAATAGGATAATGTGACACTTCATCTTCTCACTGTCTTCTGTATTGCAGCTCACTTACTCAAAAATCATATTTCATTCCACTATGAAACAATCTTTACATTTTGCTTATTTCTGGCTTATATTTCTTTCTGTTTTTCTTGTCACTAAATAAACTTTATTGAATATCCTTTCTCTATTTCCTATATGACAAAACAATTGCATTTTTATAATATATAACTATCTTTGTCTATTGAATAAGATGTCATATTTTTCTACTAAACTCACAATTTCTGAACTTACATGTATTTTAAAATATTTTGTACTTTGAAAAAGATCAGTATTTTTATATTTTAATTACTGTATAAATTTTAAATATAAATTTATGTTTCCTAAATTATAGTTTTGAAGGCTCAATAAACCGTCTGAATTATTGTGTTTTTTTATTCTTCTTTGAAAATCAAGTTTACATATTTCAAAATTAAGTATTCTAAGCAAATTTATATGTCATAACTATATACTGAATTTCCTACAAATTATCTTTTTAGTTTGACAAAATAAAACAGAGTAAGTTTAGAGGAACTGGACAAGTAAATTCATTTCTAAAAAGTATTGACAAATTTCACATGGGGACCAGTTTCCCAACAGTTAATTTTGAGATGCTGTTTGAAATTTCTTTCTCTGCTAGTTTCTTTCTTAGCTCCAGAATCCCAAACCTCTTTTGTAGTTTCTTATATGAAGATTTGGAGAGGGTTTGTGGGGAATGATACATATGACAGCATGAGAGATGCTGTACTATGACCACTGAGGTGTAGTGGTGAATAAACAAACAAAATCTTACAGTAAGTGAAAATTAATCATAAATTCATGAGTTTAATAATAATACAATATGTATGTATATATACAGGTAAAAAAAGTATGAATCAAATTTCTTCTTAAAGAGAGTCTATTATACTCATTTAGGTGATATGGTAAAGGTTAGTTACTACATATAATCAACTATATCCTGGTTCTAACAGGTTCTGTGCAAAACACAAACATTATACACTCATTCCCAATGGTTTCCTTTACTATAATAAATGTTCTTGGAGTGTGAGAAAAAAGCGTGCTTGATCTAACCATTCCTCTGTGCTTACAAGTAGGGCCAAGAAAAATTATTGTAATACATGTTCATGCAAAGAATATATATATTCCTATAAAGAGGTTAGGGTCTTTAAAGATAGATAATATTTTTTCAATTGAAATAGAACCATTAGAAATTTTACTTTTACATATGTTTGCACAAAACATAAAAATATGGATATCACTCCTTATCAGTGCTGTCTTTAGTATAAAACATAGAAATCCACGTAAGACTGAATGATGAATTCTGATAAAGAACTTAATGGAAAAGTAAAATTTCACAAAGATAATGCATAACAGAACAAATAAAATAGGCAAAAGGCTCCAATGCAATGAAATAAAATTATTTCATCTTATGAACATTTTAGTGATTCAGAGACTGAATAATATCTTGAAATCCAGCTATTTGCCCACTCTATTATTAGAAAATTTAAAACAAATAGAAAAATACTAAAAAAATACATACTTATGCATAATAAGACCTCATTAAAATTAATTATTAGACTAGGGTTTAAGCTCCAGAGAATACATTAGAACATAAAGCTGTTATGAACATAGAATTTTAAACAATATTGTTAAAATGTCCATATGGCTGAAAACAATCTACAGATTCAATGCAATCTCAATTAAAATGCCAATGCCATTTTTTTTTTTACAGAATTAGAAAAAACAATCTTAAAATTCATATGGAACTAAAAAAGAACCCAGATATCCAAAGCAATTCTAAGGAAAAAGAACAAAACAGGAGGTACCATATTACTTGACTTTAAATTATACTACAATGTTATCATAACAAAAATAGTATGGTATTGACATAACAATAGACATATAGATCAACGGAAAAGAATACAGAACACAGAAATAAAGCCACATACCTAGAGCCAACTAATTTTTGACAAAGTAAATAAAAACATACACTGGGGAAAGGACACACTATTCAATAAATGGTACTGGGAAAATTGGATACCCTTATGCAGAAGAATGAAACTGGATCACTATCCCTCACCACATATAAAAATTAACTCAAGATGGATTAAAGACTTAAATGTAAGACTTGAAACTAAAAAGTTCTAGGAGAAAAACTAGGAAAAACTATTTTGGACATTGGCCTAGGCAAAGAATTTATGACAAAGACCTCAAAAGCAAACACAACAAAAACAAAAATAGACAAACAGCACTAAATGAACAAAAAGGCCTAGGCACAGCAAAGGAAATAATCAACAGAGTGAACAGACAACCTACAGAATGGGAGAAAATATTGACAAACTGTGTATCTGACAAAGGATTGATATCCAGAATCTATAAGGAACTCAAACTCAGCAAAACAAAGAAACAAAAAACTAATCCCATTCAAAACTGGGCAAAATAAATGAGCATACATTTTTCAAAAGAAGACATACAAATGGCCAAGAAGCATATGAAAAAATGCTCAACATCACTAATCATCAGAGAAATGCAAATTAAAACCACAACGAGATACTATTTTATACCAGTCAGAATGGCTACTATTAAAAATTTAAAAATAACAGATGTCAGTGAGGATGCAGAGAAAAGGAAACACTTATCCTCGGTTGGTGGTGACATAAATTAGTACAACCTCTGTGGAAAACAGTATGAAGATTTCTCAAAGAACTAAAAATTGAACTACCATTAGATCCAGCAATTCCACTGCTAGATATCCAACCCAGAGGAAAAGAAATTATTGTATCAAAAAGATGTTGGCACTTGTATGTTTATCACAGCATTATTCACAACAGCAAAAATGTAGATCAACCTAATTGTGTATCAACAAATGACTGGATAAAGAAAATGTGTGTGTGTGTGTGTGCATGTGTGTGTGTGTGCCATGTATACACACATGCACACACCATGGATTACTACTCAGCCATAAAAATGAATGAAATCATTTCTTTTGCAGCAACATGGATGGAACTGGACAATATGATGTTAAGTGAAATAACTCAAACAGAAAGTCAAATAACACATTGTCATTTATAAGTGGGAGCTAAATAATGTGTATACATATAGAGTAGAATGATAGACATTGGGAACTCCAAAGGGTGACAGTGTGGGAAGGAGGCAGAGGAATGAGAGATGAAAAATTACTTAATGGGTACAATGTACACTATTCGAGTGATGGTTATACTTAAAACTGTAACTTCACAACTGTACATGATAGCCATGTAACAAAACTGCACTTGTACTCCCTAAATCTACAAAAATAAAAATAAAAAAGAGAAGCAAGTGACTACAATTGCAATATTAACAACAATAATAATAATTATAATGATACATTTTATTTAGCATTTACTACATGCCAGTTATGTTAATAATTCTAAGCATTTACCATGAATTAGCATACACAGTCTCATACAAACTCTTTGATGTGGACATCATCCTCATTTTAGAAATGAAGAAACTGTGGTACATAATTTAGTTATCTTGTCAGATCAGACAGTGAGTAAGTGGTAGATCCTGATTCACACACAATCTTATTCTACTGGAGGTCTTTCATGTGTCTGTACAAAACCGTGTCTTTTCGTACTTTCTCAGATGTTATGACTGACTTTTGGAGAGGAGGTAATTTTTTATAGCAACCTAGGAGACTCCTAGAAGCAAAGATATCTGAAATGTGTATACTATTATTTTGATGTTCAACATTAATAGCACCTCTGCACTTATATAGTCTCAAGTCTGATACACTGGAATAGAATAATAAATACGCCAAAGAAAAATTTACTCTTAACGATAAGAAAGTCATGTCTGGAAATTCAGCATTAATTCCAAGGCCTAAGTACATTAGGCTAACTCTAATTATGGAAAAATGTGAAATGGAGCCTGGACATCCATATTGATTCAATGAAAGTTCAAAGTTTCTACTTTTAGAAAGTGGCTACTTGTGAATATCAGTTATAGAGTTTTACTGTTGGACTTTTTAACATGGAGCATATTTCACTGAGTTTGCTATTGATTAAGCAGAATTTCTCCTAAGAATGATTGTAATTTATGCAGGAATATATAATAAGACTGGAATAGAGTTTATAAGAACATGATAGATTATTCTAGGCTAGATTTCTTCTGAAACACCATGCATCAACACAATAATCATGCTGCCCCTAAAATAGTATCTCTTCTCAGGAATAATTAGAGTCTCTGCTTCTCTTCTCATAAAATATTTGAATTCAGAATGGATCCCTCCAGAATAAGTAAGCATCTGGCATTCAGAGAACACTGCTTGTCCGTAATGAGCATATGACACAAGTGAGCAATAAACTTGATTCTTTTCAGTCTACTGGGGTTTTAGTCTATACTTAGTATTAAGCATCTGGATCAATTCATTTTACATGAGCCACAGGCCTCTCAAATTCAATATATCTGAAACTAAATGCTTCTCCTCTTTTGCCCTCTTTCATTGAATTGTACCGCCATCGAGTTAGCTAACCATCTCAGAAACCAAGATGTCATTTTTGAGTCTTCTTTTACCTAATCTAATATCCAATCATTCACTAAGCTCTACTGACTTTAATATTTTAACTTCTCTCTATCGTGATTGACATTACACAGTGTTTAGCTATTGTTTCGTTTTCTTTTACGACACGCTACTTCACTGTTTTCTCCATATTACAAAAAGAATACTCTGTTGTAAAATTTTATTCACACAGGTTTCCTAATTAAAAATTTCAGTGAGAATACATTAGTCTCATTAAATAGCAATTTTTTTATAGAGCATAAAAAGCACTTCAAGGTATGTCCTTCTTTTTTAAATATGACCCTTCCCTTTTCTCACTGCTTATATCTTATGTTTAACTACATAGAGCAGCTTTCATATCCCCAGAAACAACTCTGTATACCCTCTTTCTTAATCATAAAATTCTCAGTCTAATGTATACTAGACCTCTACCCCAGGACCTTTAAAGCCCATGGTAATATCTTCTACATTCTGCCGTTATTTTTTAATTGTAATTCTATCTAATATACAGACATACCTTGGAGAAAGTGTGGGTTCAACTCCATCCAGATCACTACATAAAGAAAATGTCACAATAAAATGAGTCACACAATTCTTTTTGGTTTCCTGGTGCATAAACAAGTTATGTTTACAAAATACTGCAATCTATTAAGTGTGCAATAGCATTATGTCTAAAAAAAGTACATGCCTTAATTAAAATATACTTTATTGCCCAAAATGCTAAAAATCATCTGAGTTTTCAGAAAGTCATAGTTTTTTCACAGATGGAAAATCTTGCCTCATTGTTGATGGCTGCTGACTGATCAGGGTGGTGGTTTCTGAAGGTTGAGGTTGGTGTTGCAATTTCTTAAAATAAGACAACGGTGAAAATTGCTGCATCAATTGACTCTTCTTTTCATGAAAGATTTCTCTGTAGCATTTGATGCCGTTTGATAACATTTTATCCACAGTAGAACTTTGTTCACAATTTGAGTCAATCCTCTCAAAACCTACCACTGCTTTCTCAACTAAGTTTATGTAATATTCTAAATCCTTTGTTGTCATTTTGACGATGTCTTCCCCAGAAACAGATTCCATCACAAGACACCATTTTCTTTGCTCATTCAGATGAAGCAACTCCTCATTTGTCCAAATTTTATCATGAAATTGCAGCAATTCAGTCACATGTTCAGGTTCTAATTCTAGTTCTAGTTTTCTTGATATTTCCACCTCACCTGCACCACTTCTTCCCCTGAGGTGTTGAGCCCCTCAAAGTCATTTATGAGGATTGGACTCATCTTCTCTTAAACTCCTGTCAATGTTGATATTTTGACCTTCCTTAATAAATTACAAATATTCTTAATGACATCTAGAATGGTGTATCGTTCCCTTCAGATTTTTAATTTACTTTGCCCATATTCATCAGAGGACTTTCTATCTATGGCATTTGTAGCCTTAGAAAATATATTTCTTAAATGTTAGGACTTGAAAATTGAAATTACTAATTGATTCATGGGCTACAGAATGCATATTGTGTTAGCAAGCATGAAAATCCCATTAAACTATTTGCACAACTCACCAGAGCTCTTGGGTAACCAGGTGTATTGTCGATGAGCAGTAATATTTTGAAAGAAATCTTTTTTTCTGAGCAGCAAGTCTCAACAGTGGACTTAAAATATTTATTAAGCCATGCTGTAAACAGATGTGCTGTCATGCAGGCTTTGTTGTTTCATTTATAGAGCACATACAGAGTAAACTTAGCACAATTCTTAAGGGCCCTAGAGTTTTTGGAATAGTAAATGAGCATTGGCTTCAACTTAAAGTCAGAAGCTGCATTAGATCCTAAGAAGAGAGTCAGCCAGCCTTTTGAAGCTTTGAAAGCAGCTTCTCCAGCTATCGAAGTCCTAGATGGCATCTTCTTCCAATAGAAGGCTGTTTTGTCAAAGCCTTGAAAAATCTATTGTTTGGTATAGTCACCTTCATCAATTTTCTGAGCTAAATCTTCTGGATAACTTATATCAGCTTCTCCATCAGCACTTGCTGCTTTACCTTGTACTTTTATGTAATAGAGATGGCTTCTTTCCTTAAACCTCACAAACTGACATCTGCTGGGTTTAAACTTGAATTCTGTAACTCCCTTACCTCTCTCGGTCTTCACAGAATTATAGAGACTTAGGGCCCTACTCTATATTAGGCTTTGATTTAAGGGAATGTTGTGGCAGACAACTAGCATTATCTCTATTTTAGTAACATATTTTTCTTTCTTTCTCATCATTTATGTGTTCACTTATATAGAAGTTTTAATTTTCTTCAAGAACTTTTCCTTTGTGTTCATAACTGGCTAACGTTTTGGAGCAACAGGTCTAACTTTAGGCCTATCTTTGCTTTCTACATGTCTTCCTCACTAAGCTTAGTCATTTCTAGCTTTTGATTTAAACTGAGAGATGTGCAACCCTTCACTAGAATGTTTAGAGGCCATTGTAGGGTTATTGATTGGCCTAATTTCAATATTGTTTGGTCTCAGGACACAGGGAGGCCTGAACAGAGGGAGAGAAATGGGGGAATGGCCCATTGATGGAGCAGTCAGGGCACACACACGTTTATCAACTTCACTGGCTTATATGGATGTGGTTTGTGAAACCCCTGAGCAATTACAATGGTGATATCAAAGATCACTGAGCACAAATCAACATAACAGATATAATAATACGGTTTAAGATATTTTTCAAGAATTTGCAATATGTGACACAGAGATATGAAGTGACCACATGCTATTGGAAAAATGGTACCTATAGACTTACTTGATTCAGGGTTACCACACACCTTCAATTTGTGAAAAAAAACCCTCAATATTTGTGAAGCACAATAAAGTGAAGCTCGATAAAAGAAGATATTAGTCTAAGTGTTCCTGGGTATCAGTTTTCTCTGTTGTCCAATTTAACATTGTGTCTATGACACCAATCACAGAAATAGCATTTACACAACAGTATATTTTATAGTAAATGAAAAGGCTAACCCTAATTACTGAGTCAAATCTACTGATTTCCACTGAAGACTTCAGTTTTCTACTATGCGTTGTGCAAAAAGGCTCTTATATGTTTTACTCTTAGGAGCTGTGACTGCATCATTGTGGTCTACAGCATGATCATTTTTGCTCTTATTCTTTCTTTGATTCCTGGGTTTGCTATAAATAGCATCAGCATTCTTTCTGTTGTTACGAGAACGAGAGGGGAACTTTAATAACCCCAGAAAGAAGCTGTTACTTTTTGATAAGTGTACATGACAGAATTATACTCCCTGGTTTGTCTTGCCATGATGTTTCTAATGTGCCCTTCCTAGGAACAACAGCTAATGACCATTACTTTTTAACATCTCAATGCCTTATATTGCATGAGCTCTACTTGAATTTATCTAAGATGCATGTATTATTTAGTATTATTAAAAGACATACCATAACTTGGTTTCTCAATTACATAGCACTTTATTGTAAGATTCAGAAGCTTCAGATAGAACCTTCTGATCACCACTTCAGTATCACCACTCTTATTGTTTTGCTTTGTATTATTACTGTATCTTACACTAAATCATAGATTCAAACTCATTCTCAATGGGTAAAAATCTGTTCTTCACAAAGCATACTGTGTGAAAGACAGAGAACACTGATTTATGTTTAAAACACATGACTTCTATATTAAAATGTAAGACAGACATTTGGCTATTTTTCTAGCATTCTTACCAAGACCACAGATATTACGGAGAAATGGAAAAGCAAAATAAATATGTTCTATTAGTATATTTAAGACAATTTTAAAGGGACTATAACATTCCAAATTTTGATGCCACTGATTTCAGAAATTATTTCTGGAATAATGAAAAAAAAATCTTCCCATGGTTAAATTACCCAGAAGTGTTTGTTTGCTCTGATTTTTTGAGCTCATCAATTTCTTGTTTTGATTCCACATTTGGCGTTCTTCGAATACCATGTTTTCAACTAAGCTAGTGCTCACTTCATCCAGCCCTGCTTCCACAGTGGGCAGAGAGCTCTTGATCCATGCTTCCCTTCTGTTAGTAGGATCATCTTGCAGGGAAAATTCACTAAGTCTCACTTCAAATAATGTTTTAAAATGCTTGTCATGTAACCCCAGCTTTCTATCTAATAAATGTCTTGCTGCTTCAAGCTTGATTTATGCGCACAGCTATTTTGACTGGTCATTGCTTTGTTCTGTTATAAAGAGATGGTGAAATCTTTGCTGTCTTTCTTAAGCAGTTGAAAAATTCATCTGTTAGTAAGGTCACTTTTATTAAATTAAAGGGAAAACAAAGTAAAAACCTAAATCTTTTATTTTACTTGCCTCCACACTTTTTTGAGTCATCTCATGGCATTGTGCTATATACTCCCCAAAGCAATAGATGTAAAAAACACAGGTACAGTAGCTTCAGCAATTATGTGGAAGTAAAACCAAAGTTTGAAAAAAAATTTATAAGGATATTATAAATTGAAGCTACATTGGTAATAAATATATTAAATAATAAAAATATAAAAAATAAGATATGAAACATAGAAGTATAGGAAGGTGATTAAGAATAATGATTTCTAATATGAAAATTAAATTACATTAAATAGAGAACAGTTTGTATGCAGAATATTTTTTCATTTGTATATAAACATAAAGAAATTTAAACTCTGCTCTGCATAGCAGCAGCATATGTGGTTCCAGAAGAAAAAAATGGTTATTATATGAAAGTGGATTAATAACGTCATTTTAAATGACTTAAGGATGACAAAATTGGGCAATTTGCTATCTAAAAAACAATTCATTCAATGCCTAGTCTTGCATAGTGTTTTGGTATTATCTTTATCATACAAATTTGCGTGTGTGTGTGTGTGTATACATATGCCTTGCCACATAAAATACAAGATAGTTAATATTAATTTCAAATAAACGACAAATGAGGTTTCATCTTATTGAGATGAAATTCACAGAGCATGAAATTAACAATTTAAAATGTACATTTTTGTGGCATTTAGTGCATTTATAGTGCTCTACAAGTACCAGCCAAATCAAGTTCTAAAGCATTTCCACCACTCTAAAAGAAAATCCCATACTTATTGAGCAGTCACTTTCCACTCCTCCCTCCCTTCAATCTCCAGCAACTATCAATCTTCTTCAGTCTTTGTGGACTTACTTATTGCTCATATGCTATATAAATGGATTATACAACTGGAAACCTTTTATGTCTGGGTTCTTTCAGTTAGAATAATGCTTCAGAGATACATCCATGATGTAACATACAGCGGTACTTCATTCCTTATAATGACTGAAAAATATCCCACTCTATGCATGTGTACAGTTTATTTATTCATTTATCCATTGATGGATATTGGGACTTCTTCCATGTTTTTGCTTTTGTGAATACTGTTGCTATGAACATGTGCATACATGTACTTGAATACATGTTTTCAATTTTTTTAGATGTATATGTAGGAATTGAATTGCAGGATCAAATGGTAATTCTATGTTTAACTTTTTAAGTAAGTGCTGACATTTTTCACAATAGTTGCATGATTTTATATTGCCATCCACGATATATGAATGTTCAAATATCTCTACATCTTTGCTGACACTTGTTATTGTCAATTTTTATTTTTTAATATGGCCATTCTAATAGGTATGAAATGGTGTTTTCTTTTGATTGTGATCTGAATTTCCCTAACGACTAATGATGTTGAGCAGCATTTCATGTTCTCCATTTGTATATCTTCTTTGGGGAAATATCTACCCAAGTCTTTGCTTATTTTTTAGTAAGACTGCTTGCCTCTTAGTTGTTGAGTTAAAGTCTTCTATTTAAATTCTGGATATTAGACCCTTATCAGACATATGGGCTGCAAATATTTTCTCCAGTTCTATAGGTTGTTTCGTACTCTCTTGATAATGCTATTTAATGATCACAAGTTTTTTATTTTGATGAAGACTAATTCAGTTTTTTCTTTTGTTGTTCATGATTATGATGACATATCTAAGAATTCCTTGTCAAAATCCATTATCATGAAGATCTACTCCTGTGCTCTTATTCTAAGAAGTTTATAATTTTAGCTCTTCTATTTAGGTCACTGATCTGTCTTAAGTTAATTTTGCATATCATGTGAGCTAAGGATAGTTTCAATTTCATTGTTTGCCTATAGATATCCAGTTGTATCAACATCAATTTTTGAAGAGACTATTCTTTTCAACATTGAATTATTTTGATATCATTATCAAAAATCAATTGACTGCATATATTTGGTAGATTTCCAAACTCTCAAATTTATTCCATTTGGCTTATACATCTGTAGTATGCCATGGCCACACTACTTTGATCACTTCAGCTTTCAGAGTAAGTTTGGACATCAAGAAGTATGAGTCCTTCAGCCTTTTTATTTTTTTCAATATCTTTTTGACTACTTAGGTTACCTTACTCTTCGCCTGAATTCAAGAATGACATTTGCATTTCTTCGAAAAAGAAGCATGGAGTGGGGTAGCTGAAAGGCTTTTGGAATCTTTAGAAGGATTGCATTGAATCTGTAGATTGCTTTGGTGAGTAAGTAATATCAACATTTTTTAAGTCCTCCAATCCATACTCATGAGCTGCCCTTTCATTTATTTAGGTTTTCTTAAATTCTTTCAGCAATATTTGCAGTTTTTTGTGTATGGGTTTTCACTTCCTTGTTTAAATTTGTTCCCAGATATGTTATTCTTTTGTATGATACTATAAAGGGAATTTATTTCTTAATTTATTTCAGATTTATCATTGTTTTCGTACAGATATACAACTGATTTTTGCATGTAGATCTTTTCCTTTGCGACTTTGCTGAATTTACTTATTGAATCTAACTGTTGTATTTGTGTATGTATTCTGTATAAAAGAGCGTGTCTTCTGCTAATAGGGATAGCTTTAATTAAACTTTTTTGCAGTTTCCTGCTGTAATAAATTACCACTAACTTGGTGGCTTAAAATAATGTAAACGTGTTCTCTTAATGTTCTGGAGAACAGCAGTCCTAAATAAAGGTGTCAGCAGGGTTAGTTCCTTCTGGACCCTCTGAAAGAGCATCTATTGCATGCCTTTTCCTAGCTTCTGGAAGTTGTCAGCAATCATCACCATCCCTTGGCACATTCTGCTGATACATCACTCCAATTGCTACCTCTATCTTCACATGAAGATCTCCTATTGTGTTACTTTATTCAAATTTCTCTTTTTCATAAAGACACCAATTAGTGACTTAGGAACCACCCTACTTCATTATAACCTCATCTTAACTTGTTTCTGTCATCAAAGACCCTTTTTCTAAATAAGTTCATATTCACAGGTACTAGAGGTTAAGAATTGAACATAAAGTTTTTGGGACACAATTCAACAAATAACAATCTGCCCTCTAACCTTCCAAACTTCATGTCTTTTCCACATGAAAAGTATTTCCATCCCATTCTAGAATCCACAAATTGTTTCATCCATTGTAGCATCGACTCTTGTCCAAAATTGCATTAGATATCAACTCAAAAAATCTCAAAATATCATCTAAATTGAGTATGCATGAAATTCTGGGTATGGTTCATCAAGAGCTAAAATTCCTCCTTGTCCAAAGACCTGTGAAACTAAAAAACAATTATATGCTTCTGAAATATAATGATAAGACAGCCATAGGATAGAAACATATGTGTGCAGATACACACATCACTAGATATATGTATACATATGCATATTTATTATATAAAAATTATATGATATAATATATACATACATTTTGTTCTCTGATAATGCATAGTACATGAGTTTCTGAAAAATTAAAACATTAAATAAATGTAAGAGCAGAGAAAAGTTCATATCTTATTCTAGGTATAACTTAGGGTTACATAATAATGGTGGTATCTCAAGGATGAAAAAGTATTAGAGCCAGTCTCCATTAATGATGAATGAAATACAATACAAAGCTTCCTGTTGCATATTTCCCTTATTCTAAGTACATTTTCTTTTTTCCCATTTTAATATAAACTTTAATATAAATTTTTACTTTTAATTTTTCTAAAAAAGTAATTTCACATTTAGCCATAAAATGAAAAGTTACTGTATATTCAGAATTATTTCTTTACCACTTATGTAATGTAATTAGTTAATCCTACCTATTGTGTTGATCTCAAATTTACCAAAACAAAAACAAAGCAACTCTAGGCTTTCAGATTTAGGAAATTTGGAAATTTTGGATTTGTGGGCAAAGAATCACTATATTTATAATCTTTATTTGATAAAAAATAAGATGACAGATTTTAGTGCACTATAAAATCAATTAAAGTCATATTTCATGTATTAGTTTCCCAGGACTACCGTAAAAATAATACCATAAACTCAGAGGCTTGAAACAATGGACAATCTCTCACGGTCCTGGAAGCAGAAGTCTGAAATCAAAGTCTTGGTTTGATTTCACCCTTCCTTTTAATGTTCTAGAAGTGCCTTGCCCAGATTAAAATTGGCTCCCAGAGTTTCTTTGTGGAAACATAACTCTAATCTCTACCTCTGTCATCACATGGTCCTCTCCCCTCAGTGTCTCTTTGTGTCTGTGTGTCTTCTTTTATTCTGTGTCTAGTAAGTACTCCAGTCATTGGATTTAGGACCTACCAAAATGCAGATGATCTCATCTTGTGATCCTTATACTAGTTATATCTGAAAAGACACTTACTTCCAATTAGGTCACATTCTGAGGTTCTGGGTAGCCATGTATTTGGAGACCACTCTTCAACCATTACATTTGAGAACGTATTATATATTCACATTTTTCTACCATTAGCCATTGCCTTCAACATAATCATTAAAAACTTTAATCCATCAGGTGTTGTTTGGAAAAGTATCTGAAAGTCATGAAATTCTAAGAAATGAGTAAGAACTTCAGAATTATTAAAGAAGAAATATTTCTTCCATGATAGATTTCATAACTGGTGCCCAAATTTTTCTACTATTGTGTTTAAAGTATTGAACTACTCAATAGATGCTAATTTTGTAATAGCCTTAATAGTCACTGAGATTTCTGAGTGATCAATAAAATTTCATAGGCAAATTAAAAGAATGAACTGGAACTTAATAGAGCAACTTTTAAAAATAATTCATGTTTTTACTTATTGGATTGTTCTTTTTGAAATGTATGTATTCTGAGAAGAGAACAGTACTATACAAACACATTTAAAATCTTGAATCATTTTATAGTTTTAGAAGAGTTTTTTAAAAAACAACTCTCATAAAATGAGAGAAACTTGATTTCTGAAAGCAAAATATAAATTATGTAATAATTTCACTCTCTGAAATTGTCATGTTCAGAGAGTACTCTATTATTACTAAGACATTAGATTTTTGTTAAAGGTTAAAAAATTGAATGTTTCAGAAAGTGGCTTGTGTTAAGTAAATTATGTAAATTGATAACTAAATTAGCCAGCATTGAAGAAATATGATAATTTTTAACCTGCTGACTTACTCTTAGAAAATTGCTAAATGCTGAAAACATCTAAACATTTCAAATCAAGTGCATTATTAAAAATTATAATGATAGAGTTCTTTATCCAATTTTTATTTAACTGAAAGGGTTATTCTATGTAATTAAGCTCCTTAACGTTTTCTTTGATAAAGATCCCTCTGCAATTACTATTTTATTAAAGCTAAATATAAATTACATTGATACTTGAAATACTTTCATATGTAAATGTCTCTGTATATTATCCGTGAAATTTGGAGCTTTCCATTCAGTCTTCTACTTTTCTCTTGCTTTGATTGCTTGTTATCTGTAGAAATCACATTTTCCTTATAAAATCAGCTATATTTTAAATTATAAGATTTTTTTATGCCCATTAAGTTGTTATATTTTTCACTTCTCCACATAGTCTAGAAGACCAAGGAACGGTATTACCAAGAGTAACATCTAATTTCAGAAGCATGTTGACCGGCATGTTGATATGAAGCTGTCTTCTAAGCTGTTAATTATACCAAGTTGATAAAATATATTAAAACAAGTAACATTATTTCATTTCTTGAATTTATTTATAAATTGGTCAAGGTCTTTAAAAATTTTGTCAAAACTAGAAAATTATAATAAGTTCTACTTTGTATTTACATAGCATAATTTGTCAAAACATTTACACTCTTAATATAAGCAATAAGAACTTTTATGATTTTCGGAAGGAAAGATCAAAATGCATATTTGCATAAATTAACTTCTGAAGCAGAGTTGTTATTATTTGCCAAACAGAAAAAAAGACTATGGTCTAACCTAATTATATGTGAATAAAAATATTAAAATATTTAAATATGTATGGCATTATAGAATAAATATATATTAAAATAAATAGAAAATTTCTGTCCCATCCTTTTGCTATACTAATTCATGTGTAGATAAATTTTGATCATCACGATGCAATTACTGAACATCATGGGAAAGTTATTTTATTATTTATTTATTTATGTATTTATTTATTTGCTATTTATATTCAGTTCATGATATGGGTGATACTTTCTTTAAGCAGAACTGTAATTCCCAGAGTTAATGGTTTATTCAAACAGTGCAGATGTTCCATTTCAAAATGGCAGACTCTCTTCTTAACCTGAGAATCTATTAAAATAAAAATGTGGGATCATAAAATAGTGTAAATTAATAATAATGAAAAAAGTAGAGAGAAAAATGTCCAATAGTTCTTTTTAAGGCAGAAAATAGAAAAACATCTGTGACCACTGATATTGGCAGCCTACATATTATTGTTACTTGCTAACAGAAATCCAGTATCATAAAGGGGACTTTTACTTAGAAAATGAAGTTATGATTGACCTAAACCAGTTATAGTGATCTCTTTCTGCTTTGCCTATGATCATTTTATGAATATACATATTATCTGGCCTCTGCTGGCAGCGCTGGGATTTGTTTGTACCCTCAGAAATGGGTTGAGGGGAGAGAGAGAGAAGAGGGAGCGGAAGCGGAAGAGAGACTTTGCTTGATCCTATGAACAGTGTTGAGTAAGGATGCGATGCTTTCACCTGTGGCAGCTGTCTTATAACTATGTGGGAAAGCATCACTTAGACACAGAGGATGGCAAACTAGAATCTAGTATCACATAGTTGCATAGGCAGGAGATATCCTACATTTACACATTCTGTTAAATAAATAGTAGTAATTGTAAATTTTAAGTCTGAGTTACGTAGCATTTCTGTTGCTATTAGCCAAATGCATTACATAAGCATATTTGCAGATTGTGTTGTGTAGTATAGTATCATTACGTAAGGACTCTTCAGAAAAGGTTAAAACTACTTTTCCCAGGAAAATCATAAAGAAGGCCTTGGTGTCAAAGTTAACTTCTAAGAGCTCTGAAGTAGGAAGTATTGGAAATTTGCTCAAAAGGCAGTCACTTGTTATACTATTGGTCTCCATTCCCGCTTGCAGAGTTGCTAGCAGAGGCAATTAAACTCTTGGTTAAAATTAAAATAAACCAAGACAACAAAAGTTAATATTTATTTCTCCAGAATACAGTATTTGCTTATTTTGATATCCAGATAAGATAAACTATACTACTCCTAAAACTCACTCTGAAGAGGAGCTCTTAAGTTACAATCTCTACTCAGTGAAAAAGACCTTAGAATTCCCATTCATGAGAGGGCCTCATCCAGGAAGTAGAACCACTTAACACAGCAGCTGAGGAAAATCACAGCGGCTACTAAAATAACAAATCCAGTCTTTCTTTTATTAAACATAAATGGAAAAATAAATGAGCAAAACCTAGTAGAATAAAGTGAAGAGATCAGTTTAAACAATCAGACGAAACAGAAATACTTAAACAAAGAGAATAAAAATTATTTTTTTTGAGAAAATTGAGGAGACATAACAATCACAAAAACATAAAAAGAATACAATAGTAAGGAGCAGTGAGATAAGATAAATTGAAAATGAAAAAAAAAAAAACCTTCCAAAGATAAAAACTTATATAAGCCTCCAGAGCAAAAGTGCTATGTATTATTAGGACTTATTAAGTCCTAATTATTAAGTCCTTGTTATTAAGACTTATATTTGCCCCAGAAAATAGGGTGGCAAAATTAAAGAATGTCAAAGCTTCTAGAGAACACATGCTTTCACACACACAATTTTAGCACTCAGATACTGGTTTCTAATACTTTTTCTCTAATAAAAGGAACCTGGGCTCCTTGGAAAAACACCTGTTTTTGGAACTGGAGCAAGAAATATACATGATGGGCCTGGGGCATTTTTCAGTGCCAAAAAGTTAAAAGAATAAAAAAAAGTTGGGGTGTGTTAAGGGCACAAAAGAGCAAACTGACAGAGCTCCCAAAGGCCAAAGCTGAAGCAAGTGAGCAACGACAAAAAGTAGTTTTGATTATAATCAAAAGTATGAAGTAAATATCCATAAATATCCGTAAATATCTGATATGATGATATATACAAAGGATTGAATAAAAAATTAAATGGAAGAGCATAGACAAATTTTCCATGTAGAATCATTCCAAATAATTTATAGATAGAGATATTTGGCCTTCTAAAAGGTGGAACATAACCACCCATGTCTTAAGGTTGGCTGCATGTTATGACTTCCTTCTAAAAATTACAGTGGGGTAAGGAGGAAAGAGAATAATTTTCTAGTGGAGAAACTTGACAATCTCATCCACGGACAGGTCAACATCAACAGTGATAAATCACGTTGATAGTATGTATCCCTGATATCAAGTGTAAATAATGATACTTCGTGGTCTTCCTCTCAAAAATCCACAATCTCATTTCAATCATAAGAAGAACATCTGACAAATCTCAATTGAGAAACATTCTACAAACACCTGACCAGTATTCCTGAAAATCGTGAAAATTATCAAAAATAAGGGAAGTATGAGAAACAGTCATTGCCAAGAGAGGCTTAAGGGGACTTGACAACGAAATGTAATGTGGTATCCTGATTGTATCCTGGAACAGAAAAAGCACATTAGGTACAACTAATGAAATTAACAATCATGTATCACTACTGGTTCATTAATTGTAACAAATTCACCATGCAAATATAATATGTTAATAATAGGGGAAACTGGATGTGTGGTACATGGGAACTCTCTGTAGCATCTTCGCAAATTTTGTAAACCTAAAATGAAATGAGCAATACATTTAATATTACAAAATTAGTTGTAAAACATTTGAATCATACAGCCATAACCATCAACCTGACAATAGATTTTCTATCAAGCACACAAAGTGTTAGAAGAAAAATTTCATAGAGAAATTATTTTAAACATACAACTGCATACACCAATAAATCATCCCTATATCATGCATTTTTGTAGAACTCATTCTACGTTTCAGTGAATTTATATAGGGATATATTCAAGCCAAATTATACATAAAAATTGGTAGTATATGACACAATATATAGAAATTTCTATCTGCTCAAGAAATGAAATGAAACAAAGTTTCATGATGATACTTTTGCAGCAAGCTCATAGATGAGATTTTACTGCTTAAAGAAGAGGATAGGAGACATCTGGAATGGGTGACCACCAAATAAGAGATTTCCATGCAACAGAGAATATAACTCAATGATGGATACAACCAGAGACCTAGTAACTGGACATTATTATTTGTCAATAATATAAATTTAGAATTTATAAAATTAAAATAACAGGAAATCAAAAGATGGTCCCAAAGTAATGATTTCAGCATGTTCAAAACTAGAATGTGTCATTATTTTCAGTATTGATAAGTTATTGACATATATTTTTTTCTATAAGAAATCAAGCATGTTGACATTGGGCATTGGGAGAAGGAATTGTTATGCTAATATAGTACTTTCTATAGCAAAATATTTTCATAGTAGCATCAACTATGAGTATTTTTATATTTTGAAATCGACTTTTCTGTAAAAGAGGGATGGGTACGGTGACAACACAATAAAAGTCAAAACAAAAAAATTACAAAACCACAACCATATAAACTTTTTCACATTCAAAACAGTGCTTTCATAGTTTTAATTTTGATTAACCATATGGTATACATGTTGAGTATGCATGAAATAATCTTCTTTTCAAAAATTTTTATTTTTAATATTTGTAGTTGAAAATATACATTCATAAGTCTGTAGAGAAAATGCTATACTTCATTATGAATTGCTATTGTTTTGCCATAAAGGAATCCATATCTCAAATCCTGTGAAATTTTCTTTTTTTTTTCTTCCAGTGGAAAGCAACCAGTCGGGGACAGGGGAGGGGAGGGAAATCCATGAAGCTAACGGGTACTATGAACACTATTCAGGTGACAGGCACAGCTATAGCTGGGACTCAGGCATTACAAAAATGATGCATGTAACCTAAACCATTTGTACCCCCTCAATATTTTGAAATTAAACAAAATTTTAAAAAGAAATTTTCTATACTGGCTTCCTAGTAACTTACCTACATACAAAGATAAAAAGGCTCTGTAATTTTTAAAATGATGCCATCTATGCACAAAGAATAAAACTGAATACAAACTTTGCTATATGTCAGCAATATTTCAAGATAAACAGGATTTGGCAGGGGTAAAAAGTAGGCAGTGAATTTATGAAGAAATTCAGAGTAATGAATGAACACTAGTTATAGGACTATGTCCATATCATTATTCCTGAGTTTGATAATATATAGGATTAAATTCAAAACACATATTTGTGAATGACCACCAGATTCTATGTTAGTTGTTAACGATATAGATATTAAGAGGCTTTCAGCCCCTTTTTTCCAAAGTCAGGTAGTTTAATGGAAGAGACAGACACGTAAAGCATTCTTATAGTCCATTGTGGTAGATACAAATATAATCCAGATTTTAGCTGGGGTTTCTCCAACAATTGAAATCTAGATGTGATTTTAAATTAACCCTATTCATGTTCTGTGCAAGGTTTCTCCAGATACTTGAAGGCTTAACTTACATCATGAGCTTCTATGGCTTGTCTTTTTTACCCTGTCAAAATGTATATGCTCCAATCCACACTTTGGTCTTTTGTTTCTCATTTGGCATAGAATGGAAGTTGGATCTCAGCCCCTCTTCATAATTAATATAGACAAATCCTCCAAAATAATCAAACTAAAAAGAACAAAATCATTTACCTGCTCCGACCTATGCCACATATCTTTAAGTTGTTTTGTGGGTGAGACACAGGGGATTTACCTAGCAACGTAGTGAATAATTTTGAGTTTTAGACATCCCAGTTCTCATAAGTACTTCAGCCACTTTGCCGTGATGCTAAGCCAATCCACTATTCTCCTCCTCTTTTCTCTACTCTAAGCTGCTTCTAAATTCCTTTTCTCTTTTAATATAGAGAGGCTTAACTATCTCTTTTATTGCCTATCTCCTCAGACAATTACTTTATATCATGAACTCTCCTTTATTTAAATTGACTTATAATAGTGTTTTACTACATACCAAGTGTTATCTCCTTATGAGAATTTCTCTTAACAGCATCACTGATTTTTTTTTTCATGTAACTGCAAGTTAATATAAATAAATACATGAAAATAAGCATTAGCAATAAAATAATAAGAGGTAACATATACTGAACCCTTAAAATATGCCTGGCAACTTTAGAATCACATCCAAATAAAATATATAACCCAAGATGTAGATATTACTATGATATTTTCATTTTGCACATTATTTTTTTAATGCACTGACATTAGAAAATCTTGCAAAAGCAAACTTAGTCCAGCAAAACTGTATGGAATTTGGGGAAACGATGTCCTTTATAAAATGACATATTTAATTTTAATTTTGAAATATATCAGGAGTATCCAAAGGATGGATATAAAGTATATGTGGGAATTTATAAAGAGGGAATTTTAATCACGAAGACATTAAAACAGGATAGTTGATATGGAGAGGCATACAGATCTCAAAATTACTTGAGTATTACTTGCAGTGGTAAATGGGTATTAAGTGGTGAAGAATATGGATTGTAGATACAACCAGAAGCTAGAGCATAACAGACTTACTTAGAAGGTAGCATAAGGGATATTAATATTTATCTTGTAACTCTTCATATGCTGATGAAGGGATTTATGCCATGCATAAAGACTTCTAAATTATTTTGATAAAATAAACATACTTTTAAAGTGTGAAAAAATAGGCGAAAAGCAAGATGATATTCAAAGAATACCACTAAAAATGATGATATCAAAGAAGAATATGTGAGACTATTATAATGGTTTAGCAAACACAGAAAAATTTTAATGTTTAATACCAGTTATGTTATATTTTATCAATGTTACCGCATTACATAAATATTTACATTATTCTTTAAGTTAATGGAACACTACATCCAAACCAGGACATACAAAAGCATTTACACCATTTTTATTTTTTTATTATTGGATTTTGCAGGTAGTATTAATAATTCGGGTTTTAAAATATTGAAAGTACATTGAGTAGAGATTTTATGTTTTGTTCCTATGGATCACAGTAAGAAATATTACCTCTATTTTGCAGGCAATAGAACTGAAATAATGGTTCATTTAAACCATGGAAATGTTAGAATATGTGCTTGTAGTTTCAGAGGACAAGTTATGGACAGAATAAGAATGGGAAAATCATATCTGCAACATTTTCTGGCAAGGTACTATATCGATCGAGTTCTTCTCTTCTGGAATTTTTGATTCTCAGATAAGAATTTAAATCACACACACATATAATCAGTAATCATATCATTTTCGTGATCAAATATTCAAGAAAATCTGTTATGCGTATTTTCTTGAAATTTTAAAAATTGTTTAAAGAGCATTTCTCATAGTTTTTTTTTCATAATACATGTCATATAACTTTTTAAAGTTTCAAATCAGAAATTTATTTAGTAAAGTTAAAATGACACTAATGAGAACTTTTGCCATATGAGAAGAATTTCTGTGGGTAACATTTTGAATACAAACATGGTTGTGTTGACCTGCAATTATTATTTTATACGGGAGTGATTCATATGTAGTGTATCATGGCACCCCTCAGAGACACAGCTGCTACTTGACATGTCATCAACTTGTATAGGGTCAAAGTAAAATTTAAAATCACATAAATAATATCTATGAACAAGACATTAATAGATGAAACTGTCAAATTCAATTTAGGCATAAAACAAGCTGCACACAAATATTATACAATATAATAATTCCACAAGCAAACTCTATCACTACTAGTATGCTATGCATATTTTACAATATTAGCATATCTGTATTGCTTTAGGAGAAAATGAATTTGAAAGATTGACAAAATTATGAAAAATGTATAGACTGTCCTTTTGTATAACAATTTCCTCAATCCAGCAGTCTGTTTTAGCTACAATCTGACTTATATTTTCCTTAATAGTCTCAACTATTTCAAGAGGCAGTAAATATTGATAAAAGGTAGAAATACAGAAGGACAGAAATATAAGTTGTAATGTTTCAGAAACCGATTTGAGGTGAACAGATTGTCCAGCCTGAGCTCAAGCAGAGAGCACATCTGAATGCCACAGTTTCTCATTGTGGGTTTTGATTAATTAATCTTAATTTAGCACTTACAGGTCTTTGAATACTTAATGCTGGAACTGATTCCAGAGGGTTGTAATTTTATAAACAATCATCCACTAAGATATAATTTGATAGGTATTTATGGCCCGTCATTTATTTTCAATTTTTACTCATCTGTATGCAACAAAGATAATGTCAAGTAATAATATTTAACCCGAAATAGAAGATCAAGAAAAATACATTAAAAAATGCAAAGTTGAATAAATACTTCACTGTTGAAAGAGTTAATAAAAACCAATTTTGAATGTACATTCTACTGAATAATTTAATTATTTTATCTTATTATTAATTAATCCTTGAGGTTCTTTGGCTCTAGCCTAATTTATAAAATTAGATGCTTATACAACATTTAAAAAACATCACACGTTATTTATTCTAAGTGTGATATGTATACACATATATATTCTTATTGTAGCTATATAATAGGTACCATTATTTTCCTTGGTTTACAGATGAAGTAAACTGGAAAAAAGTGTAAATTGACCTATGCAACAATGATAAGAAATGGTGAGCCTGTTGTTCAAACCCAAGCAGTTTGTTAATAAAACGTCATGTTGCTGTATATGTGTATACATACATGCACACACACACACATATACATTAGATAATTTGTATACATGCATATGTGTTTGTAAGTATATGTATCTATATGGCATAACATTAGTTGGAGTTGATTTTTTCACCTCTTTTTTAACCCGTCACTACTATTTTAATACTAAATTCTCCTATACAGATTCGTTACCTTACTCACAACAATTTAAAATATAGTCTGAAGCATTGGGCGTATGTATGTTCTCTTGTGCCATCATGATTCATTTGAATATAGTGTACATAAGCACATTCAATAGAGTTTCAAATAGGGTTTATAACTGTAGAAGAGTAAAATCATAAAACTTTTACTTCTAGAGCATTTTAAATAAACTATGTAAAGCCAGATGGACCATTATCATATAGAAGAATTTCAATAGTTTATATATTGCTATATTAATGTATTTTAGAGCTTTGTCAAGTATGCACAATATATTGTTTGCATTCTTGCATACCTTATTAAAACCAAAATTATTTTAAGACAGAGTTATCTTATTTTATTATGACATGGTAAAAATTATATTTTGCAGGAAATGAATTGCATCTAAAATTAAATATATACTTAGATTAAATAAAACAACAGGAATATTATAATAATTATAAGAATTAATAAGTATATTTAAATGTGTATTTTTAAATGTTATAATAATAAAAAATATTGAAAGCAAGTGTTTTTGATTTATTGTAGTAACCAAATCATCACAATAAACTCAAAACTTTAATATTTTTATTATAAAATATGACATATATAGACCAACATTGTTATTGAAAACTGTTCTTTATCATGGAATCTACTTAACATTATGAAGAATGAAATTGCAGTATCATCATATCGGTCATATCAGTTATTTTACAATGCTCAGCTTTCATCCCAGCATAAAGTGAAAAACCAATTTTGAACATTCACTTTGAAGCCATTTCATATTTTGTAGAATTTGTCTACTTTTAATTTTTATGCTCGAAGAAATTTCATCATGAACAGTTTATCTCCAACATCGTTTAATAAATAAAAGATGAATATTATTAATGATACATTTTTAATGTAATATTTAAATAACATATTTTCCTTCAGGTATATTTCATGTGTTGATCCATTAAGAACACTTGAGAAATAAATGAATGTTTTCATATAAAGGGTAATTTAGAGAGAGTTTTCATCAAAATGGGAAAAATATATATCCTGATTTAAGAGTAGGTGTGGAATTAGGATACCCTCCTTTGGGGAAATTTTATAGATAACCAGAAAATTATTTAAAGCAGAGATAGAACTGTGCAATATTTTACATTCATTTGTCTATTGTATTGAGATAACCTAGAGCAAAGGCCTAATTATAAAGACTTTAGGTCACATATGTAGTACTCCTGGTTGCTATGGCAATGGTGATCTATCTGATATTAATGGCATTGGATTGAGCATGCAAATGAAGTAAATCATAATTACAGTGAACATTAATTAGTTATCTTGATCTTGGGGAACAGTCTGGGAATGCATTTTAAAGCATTTATAATGAGAAGTAAGAGGTCATGCTGTAAGAAAGACAGGTACTGTTTACAAAGTTTAATCTTTGATTATATCCTCAACAGAGATTGAGGTTCTATTATAGCACATAAAATTGTTATGATATCTGATTTTTTTTGATGACACTATAGGTAATAATATATGTTATTGGTTAATCTGTTTTTCTGTCTCATTTCTTCCTGGAAGGACCATTGGTCGGGAAAATAGTTGACCCGTCAACCTGTGGACATTTTTCTAGGATAGGACTGGTTGTACCCACCAGCTTCATGAATTGCACATTTTGCACTAAGAAAATGATTTGGGTCTGACTATGTGAGATATAGATCACTTATTAAATTAACTCATGTTTAATGATAAAAATTAAACATTTATGTAACACATGGTTTATGAAGCTCTTTTGAAGTTTAAATATACTTGGTTTTTATAATTCTGGCATTTTAAAATATTAAAAACATAGTTCTCTTCACATTTACCTTAGTATTATTAATGTGAACTAAGGCTTTAAAAATTATTACTAAAAATAAGGACATAAATAATCAGGCAATGTATCAACAAATGATTTCTTGTGATACAAACTTCTATGATAAGTTGAGAGAATGATCCACTTAAATAATGGTAGCTCTGGGATTAAACAGTTTTCTTTAATTGTTTTAATGTTCAAAATGTTCCAACTTATTCTATGAGATAAGCGTCATTTCCATACTAAAACAAGACAAAGACATTACAAGAAAGGAAAAAATACTAATCAATATTTCTCATGAAGATAGATAAAAAAGTCATCCACAAAGTATTAGCAAATTAAATCTATGTAAAACAGAATATACCATGACCAAGTGAGATTTATCCCAGTTATGCAGAGCTGTTTCAGTGCTAGAAAATCCATTACATTAACAGACTAAAGATGAGGAATCACAGGATCATATCAACAGAACCAGAAAAAGCATTTGACAAAATATAATACTTATCCATGATAAAAATTCTCAGTACATAAGAAATAGAGGGGAAGTTCATCAATTTTATAAAGAATTTCTACAAAAACCTACAGCTAATATACTTAATATTGAGAAATTCAAAGCATTTCTACCAAGATAAGACCAAGACAAGGTTCTTCCCTCTCACCACTACTTTTCAACATTGTATGGGAAGTCTAAGTTAATGCAGTAAGGCAAGAAAAGGAAAAAAGGTATAAATACTGGGAAGGAAGAAATACAACTGTCTTTGTTCACAGGTGACAGGATTGTTTATACAGAAAGCCTGAAAGAATAAAAAAAATTATTCCTGGAACTGATAAGCAATTATTTCAGAGTTACAGGGCATAGTAAAACACGTAAGTCAATGTCTTATGTGCTAGCAATGAACAAGTATAAACAAAGTAAACACACGTTTACATTTGTGCCTCCAAATATGAAATACCTACATACAAATCTATTAATAAAATACGTACAATATATACATGAGAAAAAATAGAAAATTGATGAAAGATATCAAATAATAACTAAATTAAATGGAGATAAAGTCCATGTCAATGGATGGGAAGACTCGATATTATCAAAATATCATTTTTTCCCAGTCAATGCAATCCCAATCAAATCCCAGAAAGTTATTTTGTGAATTTCAACAAACTGATTCTAAAATTTATATGGAAAGGCAAAAGACCCAGAATAGCCAACACAATATATTGAAGGAGAAGAACAAAGTTGGAGGACTGACACTACTTAACTTCAAGACCTACTATAAAGCTATAGCAATTAAGACAGTGAGGTATGGGTGAAAAATAGACAAATAGATCAATGGAACATAGAGGGTCCAGAAACAAATCCATATAAATATTGTTATCTGATCTTTGACAAAGGAACAAAGGCAATAGAATGGGGAAAAGAGAGTCTTTTCAACAAACAGAGCTAGAGGAACCGGACATCCAGTTGCAAAGAAATGCACAGACCTTACATGCTCTTGAAATTAAATCAAAATGGATCACAAACCTAAATGTAAAACACAAAACTATAAGACACATAGAAGATAAAATAGAAGAATATCTAGATGATCTTGGGTTTGGAAATGACTTTTTAGGTACACCAAAGATGTGATGCATAAAATAAAAAATTGATAAGCTGGACTTATTAAAATTAAAAGTTTCTGGTCTATAAAAAACACTGTTAAGAGAACAGAAACACCACAGACTGGAAGAAAATATTTGCAAAATACATATCAGATAAAGGGCTATTATTCAAAAATATACAATGAACTCTTGAAACAAAAACATGAACAACTCAATTAAAAAGTGGACCAAAGACTTTAACAAATAACTCACCAAAGAAGGCATACAGATGGTAAATAAGAATATGAAAAAAAGCTCCACATTATATATTATCAGGGAAATGCAAATTTAAAAAAGAATGAGCTAGTACTGCATACCTATTAGAATAGACAAAACCTAGGACAAGTCAAACACTACCAAATGCCAAGCTGACAACACTAAATGCTGATGAGGATGTGAAGCAATAGGAACTCATTTATTGCTAGTTGGAATACAAAATGGCACGGCCACTTTGGAAGACAGTTTGGTGGTTTCTCACAAAACTGCAGACACTCTTACGATATGATCTAGCAATAGCACTCCTTAAGAACACCCAAAAAAATTGAAACCCTATGTCCACACAAAAATCTACACATGGATGTTTATAGAAGCTTTATTAATAATTTCTAAAACTTGGAAGCAATCGAAATGCTTTTTCAGCAGGTGAATAATGGATTAATCAACTGCACTATATATAGGCAGTGGAATATTATCCAAAACTAAGAAGAAATGAGCTATAAAGCCAAGAAAATACTTGAAATAAATGTATATTAGTAAATAAATGAAGCCAATTGGAAAAGGCTATATATTGTAGAATTTCAACTACTTTTATGTTACATTCCAGAAAAGACAAAATGGTAAAGAAAGTAAAATGATCAGGGTTGCCAAGGGTTGAGTTGGGGGAGGGATGAATAGTCACAGCACAGAAGATTTTTAAGACAGTGAAACTGCTCAGATTGTGGATACATGTTATTATACATATGTTCAAATTCATGGAATGTACAACACCAAGAGTGAACTCTAATATACGCTATGGACACTGGGTGATAATACTGTGTAAACATAGGTTCATCAGTTGTAGCAAATGTACTATTCTGGTGGAGCATGTTCGTAATGGAGGAGGTCATAATGTGTGGGGCCAGGGAGTGCACAGGAAATCTTTTTACCTTCCACTCAATTTTGCTGTAAACCTAAAACTTTTCTAGGAAAGTAAAGTCTATTTAAAAAAGATGTGAAGGTAGCAAACATATCCATTATCAGCACAAACCCATATTGTTTCAGAATTTTTATTTCTCATTACCATAATTTTTGACTAAAGATATATAGCAATTCTGGCTCCCAAAACGGGGTACTTACCTTAGTTAATACAGCTATGTCTCCTTTAAATTGGCCAACACTCAGGAAAGTTTGGATTACTCAAGTTTGTGATCTAATGGTTTAAAAAATAGGTTATTACTGGCTGGGGTTAGAGATTCTGGCAAACATAATCAATTCAGGTTTGCTGCTATGCTGTCGTGACGGATAAGACCATAGCTATTATATTTTTTTCCGGTTCATCAGTACTTTCTAGTCCTATCCCTATGGACACACTGCACTTGTGCCTGTTGAACAAACTTGGAGAAGAAAGTACACTTACGACAAGCTGACTCTCATCCCTTTGATTATTAAGGGACATTTGTGCAAAGAATGTCTTCTAATGAGCATAACTATGAAAAAATATACTTGGTGTTTATTCTAAGAGATATGAGTCTTCTCCAGATATCCTAGTCACCATTGTTTTAATCTTGAATTCCCAAACCCTAACCAGCCAGCCAGTCAATCCATTATTGCTGTCCATTAGTCACTGCCCAAGACCTGTGTCTCTGGTCACATTTTCTTCCTGACAGTGGAAATCATATATTTTGCTCAAAGTGTTTCCCATTGGGAAGTTTGCTTTCAACGCTGTTTTTCAAAATCAACCCTGAATAACACTGTTTTTCAGCAGCCATCTAATTCTAGATGATGCCAATTTGACATGGAGACTCAGCTGTAAACCAGGGCCGTCTCCTCCTCTTCCTCCTCTTCCTCCTTCTCCTTTTCTTCTCTTCTCTTCTTCTCTTCTCTTCTCTTCTCTTCTTCTTCTTTCTCCTCCTTCTCCTCCTCCTCCTTTTCTTCTTCTTTCTTTTGCCAGTCATAGTGGACACCCATGATGTCATACAAGTGTTGTAGGGGGATGTAGCAGAACAGCAGGATCGGGTATTATGGTAGTCTGAGCCACCTGTTCATGTAATTTATTTGCATATTTTCAGACTTGTTTGTGTCTGGCTTATACATACCATTTCTATTTAAAAAATGGAATACTGCTGTGTATGCTTTAGATAGCACTCAGTTTATGATTGGTAGCTAAGTTTAAAGAGATACTTATTCCACAGTCAGGCATCATGATTCCTCAAACAGTCATTATATATTTTGAAAAAAAATTCTCCCCAACATTTTAAGACATGAATAACAATTAAAGGAATAGGAAATTTATCTGTATGTGTTGTTTTCATATCCAAACGCTGCCTACTGAGATCACATGGCTACTGATTAGATTCTCCAAACCTGCACTTATGTTCTCATGTAGATTTTACTATGGCCATGTTCCTATAAGTTTAAAAAAATAAAGAAAACCAGCAGACAAAAGCGATATCACTTCTGTTTTATAGATGGTTTTGTGTAATATACCAGTTTAAAGTTAACCACCTAACGGTTCCTTTGGTGGTGTTTATCTTTTTATTTTTTAGCCATACGTAGAGTAGATCTCAAGGTCACTGGTAAAAAGTGAAAAAAAAAATATATGTATAGTTGATAGAACATTGGCCAACCATAAAAATGAATAGATGATAAATGACAGATAGACAGATCTATCTACAGGACTAACTCTTTTTATTGTACTTCACTTTATTACTCTTCTCAGATATTGTGTTTTCTACAAATTGAAGATTTGTCGCAAGCCTGCATCGAGCAATTCTATTAGTGTCATTTTTTCAACAGCATGTTCTCACTTCATGTATCTGTGTAACATTTCGGTAACACTGACAATATTTCATACTCTTTAATTATTATTATATCTTTCAATGTGATCTGTGATCAGTCATCTATGATGTTACTGTTATAATTATTTTGGGGCACCGTGAGTTGTACCCATATAAGACGATAAATATACTGTGTGTGCTGGCTGCTCCACTGACTAGCCATTCTCTCTTTTTCCTTGAGCCTCCCTATTTGGTGAGACACAGAATATTGAAATTAGGCCAATTAATAATCTTGCAATGGCTTCTAAGTGTTTAAGCAAAAGTAAGAGTTGCGCATCTCTCACTTGAAATCCAAAGCTAAAAATGATTAAGCTTAGTAAGGAAGGCATGTCAAAAACACAGATGGGCTCAATGCTAGTCCTCTTGCCCCAAGCAGTTAGCCTACTTGTGAATACAAAGGAAAAGTTCTTGAAGGAAATTAAAAGTGTTACTCCAGTAAACAGGACACATGAATGATAACAAAGTAAAATAGCCTGGAGAAAGTTTTAGCAGCCAGGATGACAGATCAAACTAGCCACTACATTCCCTTAAGCCAAAACCTAATCCAGAGCAAGGCGCTGAATGTCTGCAATTCTATGAAGGCTGAGAGCAGTAAGGAAGCTGCAGAAAAGTTTGAAGCTAGCAGTAATTAGCATATGAGCTTTAAGGAAAGAAGCCATGTCAATCACATAAAAGTACAGGTAGAAACTGTGAGTTTTAATAGAGAAGCTGCAACAAGCTATCCAGAAGATCCACCTAAGAAAATTGACAAAGGTGGCTACACTAAACATAAGATTTTCAATGTAGACAAAACAACCTTCTATTGGAAAATGATGCCATCTACGACATTCGCAGCTATAGAAGAGATATAATGCTGGCTTCAAAGCTTCAAAAGACAGGCTGACTCTCTTGTTGGGGTCTAATGCAGCTGTTGACTTTAAGTTGAAGCCAACGTTCAATTACTTTTCCAAAAATCCTAGGGTCCTTAAAAATTACGTTAAATCTACTCTGTGCAGTATAAAGGGAACAACAAAGCCTGCATGACAGCATATTTGTTTACAGAATGGTTTACTGAATATTTTAAGCCCACTGCTGAGACCTACTGCTTTGGAAAAACAAAACAAAACAAAAAAACTTTCCTGCTTTGGAGAGGCTGTTGAGGATTAAAAACATCCTGTTGAATTCAGAGCAGGAGTTTTAGATGCCTCAATTGTAAAAGTATACATGACATTTAAGAAATTAGGTAAAAGGAGGGAACACAGAGAACATTATACTCATGAGATTCCCTGTGATAATGGTTGCATAGGAAAAGCTGTACTTCCAGAGTATCTGAATTAATTCAATCCCCATATTCCCTGCCATGAAATTAAAAACTATTTATCTACTGCTATTTTTCAAATGTTTTGCTGAGTGATCTATACCAAAGATGCTAAAATACGTAGGTAATGTCTAGATTCCAATTTATAATGACTTACATCAGAACTCAAAGTTTTACTCTATATAGTTTGCAAAATTATTCTAGTAATTTAATATTGCTTCCCTACTTGTTTAGATCCTACAACATTTACTTAGAAGAAAATGCATGTTTATTTTTCACACTTTTTCCTCAGTAAAGTACCAGCAAATATTAAGATATGTATAGGAATAGTATGATTTTTTCCATATATGAATAGCTTATACATTCAGATATGATTTGAATGTTGTGCTCTCCATCCCTCAGATTTATATGGTGAAACCTAGTCCTTAATGTAATAGTATTAGTAAGGGTTGGGCTTTGGGAGATGTTAGATTATGAGGGCGGAATTAGTGCCCTTATAAGGGGCTGAAAAGGCCAGAGGTCTTCCCTTCCTTTATCTGAGAAACATAGCAAGAGAGTTCCCTCTATGAGCCAGATTGTGGGCCCTCATCATTCACCAAATTTGCTTTGATCTTGACATTTCCAGTCTTCAAAATTGTGAGAAATATTATACATTTCTATTTTTTACAAGCTACCTAGTTAATAGTATGTTTTTATAGCAGAATGGACTAAGACACATTCTAGTTTAAAATGTTATGTATGATCATCATAAACAATTCAGTAGAAGCCACAAGACAGAAATTACTTATAATTTCACCATTTAGAAACAACGTTGTTTTATTTTAGCAAGTATTTTAACAAAATTATATATGTAAGCAAACACATATTCACTGGAGAATGATAAAAACATTGTGTTCATACTGTTTGTGCACTGCATTTATTCCTTACCATCTGGCACCCATTTTTCTGTCAATCCACTCAAGTTTATTACAGAAATGGATGTAAAGCAGCACTTAGCTTTAAAAACTTTCAAGTGGCAAGTAATCACTAAAGAATCATCTAATATCATCGATATTAGAATTTTAGTGTTGGATGTGTATTCTATTTTATAAATTTACCATAATTTATTTAACTTGACCTCCCTAATCAGGTATTTAGATTATTTTGTACAATAGTTATAGGTCTCCCACTTTCAAATCAGCTGTAGGTGACCACATATTTAATCTCTGTGAGCCACAGTATCCTCATCATAAAATGTGGATAATCAGGCTAATATTATAGTTTCCTTCAGAAAAAAATGAAACAATAGAAAAAAGTATGTTACAGGAAATAGTATATACTTAATACTTACTAATTTAAGTTATTGCATTAGCATTATTTTTAATTCATGACACATGCCTCATTGCAAATCCGTTGCCCAGAATTCCATGCTAGTTTTTCTAATTATCTGATTATAATAAGTCTTTTATTTTGTTTTAGTCAAAGACTTGGAATAAATCCTAAAGAAATCTAGGAGATGTGCTGATATTTGGATAATGAAGTATGTGGATAGGATGGGATAATAGTGCAATAATAATAGATATTTACGTCAAAAAAAATGTGTGTCATTCTCCTTGCCATGTATTTAAAGAGACTGTATTATGTACTTTTAAAATATCCCCATGGGGAAAATATAATTGTGTTTCGCAGAAAAGTAAATAGGGCTAAAATGCAGTCTGTTTAAGAATTGAAGACTTGAATTTAGGTCTATCTAACTTTACAGACTATATTAGTTAAGTTTTATAGAGGTATAACTGACATGTAATATATTGTACATATTTAAAGTATTCAATTATTAAGCTTTGACATATGTAACACATATGAAACTATCACATTAGATAATTAACACACACATCACTGTCAAAATTATTCTCCTGCCCTTTGTAATCCTTCCCTTCTCATATCAACCTCCCATTCACAGATAACAACTGTTCTGATTTCATTTACTATATTTTAATTTCTAGAATTTTATGTACGTGGAATAATGCAATATGCACTCATTTTTGTCTGGCTTATTGGATTCAGCATAATTATTTTGAGATTAATTCATGTTGTAGTATGTGTCAAAAATTAATTTATCATTTTAAATTGCATCCCATCACATAAATATAACACAATGTATCTAGCAGCCTGTTGATGGATACATGAATTATTTCCAATGTTTGGTCACTGCTCATTAAGCTTTTATTAGCTATCATATACAAGTCTTTCTATGGAAATGCTTTCATTTCTCTTGCATAAACACCTTGGGGTGGAATGGCTATATCATACAATAGTTGTACATTTAACTTTTACCAAATCTTAACAGTTTTCAAGGTGGTTGTATTATTTTACATTTGTACTAACTGCGTATGCCAGTTCCAGGTCCCCCATATCCTCAGCAACACTTGGTATGGTCAGCCTTTAATTTAAGTCATTCAAATAAGTATTCAGTGTTAACTGAGATTTTATTTTGTATTTTCCTACTAATTGATGATGATGAATTTCTTTTAATGCACTTATTTGTATATTTGGCAGAGTCTGTTCAAGTTGTTCTCCATTTTCTTTTTATTTGTATTTTTTTATTATTGAGTCTTGAGATATTTATTGATTTATTTGTTATTTTTTAGAGACAGTATCCCTCTGGCACCTAGGCTGGAGTGCAGTGGTGCAATCATAGCTCACTGCAACCTCAGACTCTTAGACTTAAGTGATCTTCCTGTTTAGCTTCCCCAGTAGGTGGGACTACAGGCATGTGCCTCCACGCCTGGCTATTTTGTTTAAGTTATTTTTTGTAGAGACAGGATCTTGTTATGTAGACAGGCTGGTCTTGAAACACATTGTTTCTGGCCTGAAACAATCCTCCTGAAGCAATCCTCCTGCCTTGGCCTCCTAAAGTGCTGGGATTACAGGTGTGAAACATACGCCTGGCCGGGTATTTATTTTTATATTCTGGTTACAAGTAATTTATGAAACCCTTTTGTCTGCAAATATAGTTTTACTTCCCCTTTTCCAATCTGTGTGCATTTATTTATTTTGTTACCTTACTAAACTGATTAGAACCTTAAGGATTTATTGACAATATGGGCAACACTAGATAAGTTTCCTTTTTCCTATATTATTATTAAGATATTATTTATATTAAAATAAAATAATTCTCAATTTCCACATTGTATGATTTTTGGACACTCTTTATCAGATTGAAGAAATTTCCTTTTATTCCTAATTTGTTGAGAATTTTTATCACAAATGCATGTTGTATTTTTCCATACCTGTTGAGATAATCATGTGTTTTTCTTTTTTAATTTGATGATGTGGAGAATTACACCGATTAGTTTTTGAAGGTTAAACTAAGCTTCAAAACTTAAACTAAGCTTGCATATTTGTTTTAAACTCCACCTGACCACGATATATAGTAATTTATATATATTTTTGATTTCTGCTTGCCGAAACTTTGTTTAGACTATTTTACATCATTAGATATATTAGTAAGTAATGTTCTTTCCTTGTAATTCTTTGTCTAGTTTTGCTAGAGCATAATGCTGGCTTCCTAGTGTGAGTTATAAATTACTTCCATTTTTTCAATTTCCTGTGAGAATTTTTGAAGAATTTAATTTTTATTTGTGAAAATTGGTGCTGTCACAAATATAGCCATCTGAGCCTGGAGTTTTTATTAGGGAAAAGTTTTTAAAGGCAGTCTAAACATTTTAAATAGGTGTAAGGATTACTTGGGTTTTATATTTCTTCTTGTGTGGAATCTATTATCATAGCATTTTTTTCAAGGAATTTATTCATTTCATGTAAGCTGCTGAATTTGTGGCATAAAAATACTTAAAATATCTTACTATTCTTTTACACCTATAGTTCTATTTTTACTTTTTGATGGAGGCTCCATATTGTTCTCCACAGTGGTTTCACTAATTTACTTTCCAACCAACGGTGTACAAGATTTTCTCTCATGGAGACAGAAAGATGAATGATGGTTACCAGAGGCTGAGTAGGGTCTCGGGGAGTGTGGAATAAAGTAGAAATGGTTAAGGGCTGTAAATATATAGTTAGATAGTAAGACAGAATGAACAATATTTGACAGCACAACAAAGTGACTATCAGTCAGCAATAAGTTATGGTATACTTTAAAATAACTAAGAGTGGAAGTGGAAGGTTCCTAACACAAAGAAATGATAAATGCTTGAGGCAATAGATACTCCGAGATAGATAGATTTCATTGATATACACTGTATGCCTGCGTCAAAACATCATATGTACCCTATAAATATTTACTATTGTGTACCTATAATAATGAAATATAATGAAAAATTTAAAAAAATAAAAATTTAAAACTGTCTTAATGTCCTTTTTTGCTAATTCAAATATCTGTGTCAATCTGTCAATTTTCATTAGCTAATTTTCTTTTCATTATGGTTTGTATTTCCTTGCTTCTTGTCTCTTGTCATGCCTGACAATTTTTGTATCCGTAAAAATATTTTTAAGCTATGTCAAGTGGTACAGTGCAGTTATTTGCAAAAAGTTGTATCTTTTGGAGTCTTTCCTTTGCGATTGATTAGGCAGCAAAGGAGCTATATTTCATCTAAGACTAATTATTCCTCACTACTGGGTCAAGAGTATTGCTACATACTCTTCCCAATATCTCATGAATCTTAAAGTTTTCTAGTGGCTTGTGAGAATATGCAATATTCTTGGCCAAGTGTGAACACTGGTACTCTTACCTCTAAACATTTCAGTTCATTTTTTTCATAATTCTAAGATAGTTTTCTCACATATATGTATCATTCAGTCCACAGCTCAATACTCAAGAATCCACTGAAGAATATTTCACATAGTTTGCCCTTTTTTTGTTTCAATGGGTGGGATAATATTATCTCTGATATTCTATATTGGCCCAATCTTAAGTGCTATAGTTTCAGCCATATGCTACACTGGGTCTCTGTAGAGGAAAAGTAAAATAATTGTCATCCAAGTCAACACACAAAATATCTCTCCCTAATTTCATTTGAACATTTGTAATGACTATGTATAACGTCTTATTTTAAGCTCTATGGATTTAAAAAGTAATAAAATATGGTTTGGTTTCCATTCTTTATTTTTTTAAGAAAATACACATAATTTCTATACTACCTTTTGAAAATTCTCATAGAGGTATGCATACAATGAAATAAGAGAGTATACTTGGCATTCAACACAGGTTAAATTGGGTACTTGGCCGATATTCAGCAAATGCTACTTAGAAGAGTTGATTATAGAATTACATTTGAATTGATAATTTGGAGTTCTCAATGGAATATGACACAACAGGAAAACACTACACACATAGGCAACATGAACAAATGTGCAAACGTGTGAATAGAATATAATATGTTTGCAAAATCTCAAATAGATTGCTCTTTCTGAACTATGAGAATTATGGAATATTAATTTAGAATTGAAAAATGACACTGAGGTAGCAGATCATTGCCAAATAAGAGAAGAGCTTGTATGATAGCCAGCATACCTGACCAGGACCCACTGATGAGAGTATGATTAAAAAAAAAAACTTGAATAAGGAAAAGAAAAATATTTAATAAGTCATATTGATCCTCTAATAGAAATTAAAAACATAATTTGTAGAATCTACAGTTCATATGGTTATGAGATTTGGGGCAATATCATTAAGTCATAATGAAAATGGCACAGCAAAAGAGGGACAATAGATTGCTTCTGTGATATGTGGGTTTTTAAAGTGCATGCAAAGATGGGGCAGAGTCAATGGTTTTGTGAATAATGCCAAGAAACTGTAAAATTATCAGACGTGAATTTCAGGATAAGCAGATACAAATAATTCTGGATTATAGTAAAAGTCAGACACAAATAGAAAAAAATAGGAAGTTGTTTTCTGGAAGTGGGATAGAAGAAATTAAGATTTTGAAAGCACAGCAGTTCTAATACAGTTTGAATGACATTAAATAAAAAGATAAAAAATAAAATGTATTTATCAGTTTTCTTACTCATGACTTCCTTGCCTAGAAAATAGTTTAATCCATTAACAGCGCAATATTTATTTGTAGGGGTGGCAATGGAGTAAAGCATGATTTCTATAACACTTTAATGTACTTTATTGTCTAAAATAAAACTTTATATTCTGGTCTTCTTCAATCCTCTGGCCCTAAGTATGATCACCCTACAGACCAGGAATTCTTAGAAATTTTCATTTATTCTTTCATGCTATGCATTCTGTGATCTCCGAGTTTTACAGCACATAACAGTACATATGGGGACATTTCTCTCAATCACTTCTTCTTTGTATGGTTACGTCTCACTCATCCCTCATGTTTCAGCTTTAATGGCACATTTTTCGAGAAGTCTTTGCACCTTTCTCTGCCACTCCTTCAGTGAGGTTAGTGAGCCTTCTACATCACCAGAAAATGCTTTATCTTACACTATCAGTTTTATATGACATTATCAAATTTCCTTTTTTTATATTCAAAATGAGTATTTACAGCAGCCTTTAGCATTCCATATGAGAATATATAAAAACAAGCTGTACACAGATCCTAAATGAACAGTTAATTGCTCATGATCTCATTAAAGGGATCTTTTATCAAGAAGGAGTTCTTCCATCGAATGTCTTTATTTTTGCTTTCCAGTATTCCTTAAAATACACAGAGAATCAACAGGGGTTACATATCATGCACCTTAGATTCCTTGAACATAACCTTCCTCTAATATGTCTATGTCACCTGTGTTTACCCTGCTATCATATGTCTAGGGGGAAAAGGTATATATTTACTAGCACTGTAGCAAATATTATTTCTCCATTTTTTTCAATGTCTGGGATTGGGGATTTACAGGGTTCTTCAAACATTTTTCTCCAGCATTGCTGCCTGGGGGTGTCTCTTATGTGCTGTCAGCCACCGTTGTCAGCACCAACATTCTGGATCCACTATTTTCCACTTTTTTATTTCTCTTTTGGTTCTGGCTCCTATCCCTGGTGGTTATATTTATTGCAAAACATGCATCTTTACTGCTGGCAGCTGCTGCAGCACGTTATGTTAATGCCTACAGAACTGCAGACAGTGCCAATGCAGAAATGTGCAGAAGCTGCTCCCCTGTGTCTTCGTGTCTTTGTGGTGTGTTACCACCCACAATGGTTTAATTCTTCCACAGCAACGATGCTAGGTTCTAATGTTTCACAGAGACTTTTTAGTGAACCACACCTCTTAGGTTTTCACTGGCTGTTCTCTATCCCAGGAATTCAGACCCACATGTATAGGAGTTAGAATGGAGAATTAAATTTATACATTGCACAGCCATTTGCTCATTCAGTTGACATACTTTTATCAAGTTTATATAAAGTGCCAGATACATTGCTAGGCAGCGAGAATACAATAAAGATTCTGCTCCCTACCAAATCAAGTGTGCAGTCCAGTTTAGCAGAATAAATAACTATTCAAGCTAAATATTTAGAGAATACAATATTTGCCAGACATTCAGAATGGAGTAATAAATGAAATTGACTAAGCCCCTGCTCTCTTGGAAGAGAAGCCCCTGCCCTTTGGAAAGATAATTAATAATTTAAAAAAAAACTAAAATAGTAACTGTTACTAAAACAAAGCAGAAAAATAGAGCATCACATTATATGTTGAATTGTGGGGGTAGTATAATTTAAACAGAACATTCTCTCTAACAATACAGCATTTAGGCAGAGATCTAAATAATGATAGAAAAAATATTCTAGTCAGAAGATCAAAGGCAATTAAACAAAAGATGTAAATCTATTATAAGTATTACATTTTAAATACTTTCTTCCAAAACTAAATTTTAATTTGATTAGTATCATAATCTACTAAAGCATTGCACTCCTGCTAACATGTTTAAGGGTTTTGTTAAAATTATTCTTCTACATCTTTGCCTCTTCCTTTTCCCTCTAAAGCTAGATCTACATTGTGAGTTAACTTGAGCATCAGAAAGCAAGTGATTTTAATCTAACAGCTTTTTTTCAATTTTAAACACCAAACTAGCTACTAGTCACTAAACATAGGTTTAAATGCAATCTATTCTTTTCAAAAATCATTAATTCTTTGATTAAATTCAATAGGCAGAGGCAAGCTAAACAAGCACATTGATTAACAATCAACTAGCAGGAGTGATTCAATCAATGAAGTAAAGGATAATCATTCTGGGCATTTGTAATTAATTAAATTCTTTCAATGCCACAAAAGTTCCAATCTAACTCTTTATGAATAGTTTACTTTGAGATATTGATCACGATTGCATGTGTTTATTACTCTAAAGAGATACTGCTTAAGAGACAAATTGACACAAATCTGTATGGCTCATTTATATCATACTTTTCTCATGCCAAAAGGTAAGGTGAAGTTTCCTAGTTTATATACAGTCATGGAAACTATTATTCTTGCTTTTTTTCAATGCAATTCATATGTTTCCTGGGTGTACAAAATTAATCATTTTTAATTCACAAGTATTTCAAATATATCTATATTACATTTTATTTACCTTGGGAAATTTAGCATTACATATAAATGTGTCAAGAATAAAGTTTTTGTGTTTTAAATATTAAGTAATTGAGTTACTAATTAAAACTAAGAAATAAATATTCCTGCACATTTTGAGCTGCCTATATTTTTAATGAGTAAGACGAACGCAAACATTATTTTAGGCTATGGTCTGTGACATCTGCCTTGTTTCTTCATATTTAACAATGATGAGGGTATCAAAAACCCATCCTAACTTTGTACTGTGTATCCAAAAGTTTGAAATGCCATTCCTTAGACACTGAGTTCTAGATGTTTAGGGTCATTTTAGGTAAACATGAAATGCATGAAATTAGGTCTAAATCTGAGTCAAGAGTATTATTGAACAAAAATAGTCAGTGAAAAAGATCTCAGAATTTCAAGTAACATATTGTTAGGGTGCAATTAGGGGAGGGGGAAGTCTCAGCAAGGAGGTGGGTGAAGGGCCGAGTTTCTTCCAGACTGCAATGGTTGATTAAGCAGGATTAAACAAAGAAATCCATGGACACAAACAATAAGAAAGGGGATGATTAATCACAACAATGGGAAGTTATGGTTAAGTGACTTTCCCTCACACAAAGCATAAAGAAATGATAAATGAAGTTCTGCCAGTCAAAACAAGTCTCTTTTTTTTTAAATTTTAGAATATTACAGGGGTACAAACGTTTTAGTTACATAAATTGCTTTTTCACCATTTGAATTAAAGTTATAAGTGTTCCCATCCCTCAGATAGTGTGCATTGTACCCATTAGGTGTGAATTTACCCTTCCTCTCTTCCCCCCTCCCACTTGCTTGATTTCTAATGAATGTTATTTCCATATGTGCACTTAAGTGTTGATAAATTATTACCAACTTAATGGTGAGTACATGTGGTGTTTGTTTTTTCATTCTTGTGATACTTCACTTAGAAGAATGGGCTCCAGTTCCATCCAAGTTAATGCAAGAGGTTTCAGTTCACCATTGTCTTTTTTTGAGTAGTACTCCATAATATACATATACCACATTTTATTAATCCACTCATGTACTGATGGGTACTTGGGTGTTTCCACATCTTTTCAACTGTCAATTGTGCTGCTATAAATATTCGAGTGCAGATGTCTTTTTAATAGAATGTCTAAAACAAAAAGATTCTAAACAGCAACACAAGCATACAAGAATATAAACTTTGCTGTTAAAGGGGAATATATAGACAACTCGAGAATACTGAAATACTGTAATGATGATGTGTAAAGTACATTTAATTCTAGAATAGAATTTTAAAAACAACAGAAGACATATAACAACTATAACTATAAAACTGTATTATTTAATATATAATATATCAAGATGTAATTTGCAACATTGATAACACAAATGAAGGTGGGGAGAGGTAAAAAAGTAGAGATTTTGTATTCAATAGAAACTAATGTGTTATTAGCTTGACATAGATTGTTACAGCTAGAAAAGTATTATATAAGACCCCTGGAAATGACAAAGAAAATACCTGTGGGAGACATACAAAAGAAAGTGAGTAAGGAATCAAAGCATGTTTATATAAAAATTTAATGAAACACAAAGGAATGTAGCAAAACAAGAAAAGAGGGACAAAATACCTAAAGGACAGACAGAAATAACAAAATGGCCATAGTAAGTCTTTGCCTATAGTAAGTACTTTAAATTTAAATGATTTAAGCTCCAAAAGCAAGAGACATGAAGTGGCTGTATAGATTAAAAAAATATATATACAACTATATGCTCTTACACTGTATGTCTATATGCTCTTACCTTAGATGTAAAGGCACACATGGGATTAAAGTGAAGGGGTGAAAAGATATTCCATGCAAATGGTAACCAAAGAAGAGTAGGTGTGGCCACACTTATATCAGATTAAATAAGTTTTAAGCCAAAACCATCTCAAGAGACGAAGAAAGCTCTTAAATAATGAAAAACAGGGTCAATTCACCAAGAAGAGACAATAATTTTAAATACATGTGTACCTAACATCAGAGCACCCAAATATATGGAAAAAAATGGCAGCATTGAAGGGTGAAATAGATAGCAACACAATAATAGCAGGAGATTTTAACACCTTACTTTCAAAAGAGGATAAAATAACAAGAAATAAGATTAATAAAATTAGAGGACTATTCCATACAACAGCATCAAAATACACATTATTGTCAAAGCACACACAGAACATTCTCCAGGATAGATCACTTTTTAGGCCATTAAGCCTGTCATAAGAAATTCAAGAAAATTGACGTAATACCATGTATCTTTTTCTTTTTTTTCTTTTTTCTTTTTTTTTTTTTTTTTGAGACAGAGTCTCTCTCACCTGGGGCGAGTGCCGTGGCGTTCAGCCTAGCTCACAGAAACCTCAAACTCCTGGGCTCGAGCAATCCTACTGTCTCAGCCTCCCGAGTAGCTGGGACTACAGGCATGCGCCACCATGCCCGGCTAATTTTTTTCTATGTATATATTTTTTGCTGTCCAGTTAATTTCTTTTTGTATTTTTGGTAGAGACGGGGTCTCGCTCTTGCTCAGGCTGGTCTCGAACTCCTGAGCTCAGAACGATCCGCCCGCCTTGGCCTCCCAGAGTGCTAGGATTACAGGCGTGAGCCACCGCGCCCGGCCCATGTATCTTTTTCAATCACAATGGTATAAAGCTAGAAATCAATAGCAGTAAAAAAAAAACCTAGAAAATTCACAAATACGTGGACATAAAATAACACCCTTTTGAAAATCCAATGGTTCAATGAAGGAATCATAAGGAAATTATAAAATATCTTGAAACAAATGAAAATGTATATATGAAAACACACATCCCAAGACTTACAAAATGAAGCAAAAGCAGAACTATGAGAGAACCATTTAGTGATAAATACCTTCATTAAAAAAAGAATAAACATCTTACAACAACAACCTAACTTTACATATAAAGTTAGTAGAAGAACAATAACAAATTAAGTTCAAATATAGTAAATGAAAGGAAATAATAAAGATAAGGATGGAAATAAATGAAATAGAGAATACAAAAACAGTAGAAAAAGAGCAACAAAACCAAGTTGGGTTTTTTAAAAAAATCAATCTTAAATCAATAAGCTTTAAGATTTCAAGATTACCTAAGGAAATAATAGAGAGAAGACTCAAATAACCAAAATTAGAAATGAAAGAAGAGACTGATACCACAGAAATAAAAATGATTATAAGACAGTACTGTAAACAATTATACAGCAACAAATTGGATAACCTAGAAGATACCAATAAATTTTTAGAAAGATGAAACCTATCAAGGCTGAGTCAAGACTGAACATACCAAGACTGAAGAAACACAAAATCTGTACAGACCTACAACAAATTAGGGGATTGACTCAGTAATCAAAAACTTCCCAACAAAGAACATTCCAGGACCAGATGGGTTCACTGATGAATTACCAAACATTTACGAAGAATTAATTCCAATGCTTTTAAAACTCTTTCAAAAAACTGAAGAGGAGAGAACACTTCCCAACTAGTCTTATGAAGGCAGCGCTACCCTCATATCAAAGCTGGATGAAGAAACAAGGAAAGAAAATTAAAGACCAATATCCCTGATGAACAAATATAAAAAAATTCTCCACAAAAGTCTAAAAATAGATTTAATTAGCATATTGAAAGGATCATATATCCTGATCAAGAGAAATGCACCCCTTAGATGTAGGGATGTTTCAACATATGAAAATCAATAAATGTAATACATCAGAATAACAGAACAAAAGATACAAATCACAAGATAATTGCGGAAAGAGCATTTCACAAATGTTAACACCCTTTCATGATTAACAAAACACACACATTCAATAAACTAAGTATAGAAGGAAACTCCCTCAACATAATAGAGGTCATATATGAAAACCTACAGCTGAGATTTTATGCAATGGTGAAAAACTGAAAGCTTTTCCTCTAAGTTCAGGAACAAGGGAACCATGCCAATTCTTACCACTTCTATTTAACATAGTTCTGGGAGCTCTAGTCAGAGCAGAAATACAAAAAAGAAATAAAAGCCTCCAACTGGAAAGGAAGAAACAAAATTATGTCCATTGATAGATGACATGATCTTATATGTAGAAATCCCTAAACATTCCATAAAATAACTGTTCAATCTAATAGACAAGTTTTGCAAAATTGCAGGGTACAAAATCAAGACAAAAAACAATTGTGTTTCTACACTAAAAATGGATAATCTAAAAAGGAAATTAATAAAACAATTCAATTTATATTAGCATCAAAATGAGCAAAATACTTAAAAATAAACTTAAGGAGTCAAAAAGCTGATACACTGAAAACTATAAAACATCGCTGAAAGAAATTAAAGGCATAAATAAATGAAAAGACATAATGTGTTCATGATTTGGAAGACAGTATTGTTCAAATGTCCATTCTACACAAAGTGATGTATATATTCAATCAATACCTACAATATCTCAGTGACACTTTTTATAGAAACAGAAAAAATCTTAAAATTATATAGAATCTGAAAGGACCACAAATAGCCATTATAATCTTGAGAATAATCCACAGAACTATAGAGGCCTCACACTTCCTGATTTTATAAGATATCGCAAAGCTACAGTACTTAAAACTGCATGTCATTGGCATAAAGGCAGACATATAGACCAATGGAACAGAAATAAACCTATAAATACAAAGTGGGAGAATAAATCTTCATATGTATGGCCATATGACCTCAAGACTACACAATAGAGAAAAGATGATTCAATAAATGGTTTTTGGAAAACTTGATATCTACATGTCAAATATGAAGACGGACCCTTACCTTTCAACATATACACACTTTAGCTCAAAGACTTAAACATAAGGCCTGAAACTATAAAACTTCTGGAAGAAAACAAAGAGGAAAAGTTTCAGGGCATTAAAATGGGCAATGCCCCAAAAAGCACAAGTAACCAAGACAAAAATAAATGAACTGTACTACCACAAACTTAAAACCTGTGCAGCACAGTAAACAATCAATAGAGTGAAAAGGCAAGCAACAGAATGAAAGAAAATATTTGCAAGACATACATCAGATAAGAGGTTAACATCCAGAATTTATAAATAACTTCTGTAACTCAACAACAAAAAATCAAATAATACAATTAAGAAATAGGCAAAGGTTTGGGGCAGATATTTCTCCAGAAAAGTAATACAAATGGCAAAAAGTTATATTAAAATATGCTTAAAATCATAGTCAGAGAATTGCAAATTAAAACAGCAGTGAGGCATTTGCTCACACCTGTTAGGAAGGTTACTATAACAAAAATCAGTGGTGAATATATGGAAAAATTGGAACTCTTGAATGCTGTTGATAAGATTGTAAAACAATATAAACACTATGGAAAACAGTGTGGAACTTTTTCAAAAAATTAAAATAGAACTACCATATGATCCAGAGATTTTACTTCTGATTATATATGCAAGAAATTGAAAATAGTGTCTCAAAGAGATACTTGTGCACCTGTGTGTATTGCAGCCTCATCCACAATAGCCAAGATCTGGATGCAACCTAAATGTCCATCTAAGAATCCATAAAGAAAATGTGGTATATACATACAATGGGGGAATATTCAGCCTTATAAAAGAAGGAAATCCTGGCATATGCGATAATATGAATAAACCTCAAAGACATTATGCTAAGTGAAATAAGACCATTAAAAAGACAAATACACGATTCTACTTATATGATGTATCTAAGATGATCAAACTCATAAAAACAGAAAGGAGAATGGAGGTTTCCAGGAGCTGAGTTTGGGGGAAACAGGAAGTTGTTCTAAAGGTCTAGAGATCCTGTTATACAACAATGTGTATATAGTTAAGAATATTATAATATACACTTAAAAATTGTTAAGAGGTTAAATTCATGTTATACATGATTTTTAATGCATTAGAAATATTAGAACAATAACAGGAAAGGGGCGATAAAAGTATCAGTGAACTTGAAAATAGATTAATGACAATTATTCATGAAAACAACAAGATTGAAAGAAAAAGTGAATGCAGCCTCATGGAGTTGTAGAACAATAACATATGGTTTAACATTTGTGTCTTTGGAATTCCAGATGTAGTCAAGAAAGAGTGTACTGCTGAACATATTTGAGGAAATAATCTGAAAACTTACCAAGTTTGGCAAAAACCTGCAGATTCAGGAATCATGGCAAATTTTAAAAACAAAAAAATAATGAAAGAGAATGAACCAAAGAAATACATCTAGATACATTATAATCAAACAAAGACAAAAGAAAAAATTTTTGAGGAGGTAAGAAAGAAAAACAATCCCTTGCTTACAGGATAGCAATAATTTGGATGATGAAATTCTCATCAAAAATCACAGACAGAACAAAAGGAAATTCCACAATACTTTTAAAGAGCTAAAATAAGATACATGATAAACTCTGGTATTTATATCCGTTGAAAATGTCCTTAAAGAATGAAAATGAGACAAAAACATTTGCAGATGAACAAAATCTATTTGAAGTCAACCAACCTATGCTAAAAGAAACGCTAAAGAAAGTTCTTCAGCCAAAAGGGAAATGATACAAGAGTCTTAGAATATAAAGAACGAATAAAAGCAAAAAAACCCACAATTTTTTAAAAATTATAAACCAAATAAAGCTTTCTCCATAATCCAAAGGTTACCATGCCTCAAAATTCTAGGACATAACATTATATGTCCCTGTGGTTTGGCAAGCTGACAAGAGAAATAAAAGGGAGGGTAATTAGAATGGTGGATAGAAATTAAAAGAGCTAAGAGAAAAAGCATAAATATGAAAAGAGGTAAAAGAACATAGAGGGCATTGCAAAAATGGTGCTTGATTGTGCGAATGTGGTGGTCCTGCCTGCCGACGTGGTAGCTATTTGGTATCACACTCTATCTTTCACTCCTTAAAACTCTGGCATTGCTTTAAACTGACAGCCAGTGAAGACACCACAGCTATCCTCTCCTCTGACTTTGCCTTGCACTTCCCCGGCCTTTCCTTTTTTTTTCCTGAGACTTAATTCTCTTCAGTCTCAAAAGTGCTGACATAATGGACAAATTTGCCGGGCTGTAGGAGGAGCTTAGCAGCTCAGGCTCTTGGCTCGTCATTACCAATTCCTCATAAGAGGATGCTAATCATGCTTAAGAATTGTTTCAGAATTAAGTTCTGTAAGTAATAAATATCCACAGGCAGGCTACTTGGAAGTGGATATAAATCAGTGTCATGGAGCAGCTTCTACCTAATACAGGTCATTAGTGCTCATATTTCTGTGATTATTTTTCCAAAAGAAAATCAGAGTCAAATAATATCAAACAGCAGATGCTATGGAATTACAAGGAAAAATTAAGTGGCAATTACAAAATACCCCTGGAAGCAGTATATATGTATACATACACGGAAGTACACATTAATGCATTTTCCCCCCAAAAAAACTTGCTATGTGGTTCTACATCATAGTAATGAGGTGACATTTGCCAACAGTTTATAAAAAGACATGACTTTAAAATTTCTGATGAAAAACTACTTATTATTATGACATTAAAACAATCAGATAAACCTGAGTACATACAAAGTCAAAATAATAGCCTAAGTCATATATATGTAAACATTTTTATCAACCCAGACAGATCTATTTTTTTCATTTAGTTTTTTGTTCATTTAACTTTTTATTATATGGCACTGGCCACTAAGTTCAATGTACATTTTACCCAGTTTCTTACAGTGGAAAGGCCTTGCAAAATTATAATGCAATATCACAATTACGATATTGACATTGATACATAAAGAGATAGGACATTTCCATGAGTAAAATGATCCCTCCTGTTGCACTGTTATACACACATACACTCATCTTATGCCCCCGTCCCTAAACTCTGAAATTAATTCACATTAATGTGTTCTCCATTTCTAAATGTTTTTCATTCCAAAAATGTTATATAAATGTACAATATGTAATATTTTTTAAATTAGGTTTTCAACTGAGGACAATCCCTGAATTTTTTTTTTTTTATGCTGACTAGTGCTGCATATTAAAGAAAAGCTATAGTTTATTTCACCATTTATCCATTGAAGAGCATATGATTCGTTTCCAGTTCCGGATTATTACAAATAAAATTGGTATATATCAGCATACAGTTTTTGGTTTGGTTTTGTTTTCATTTCATTTTGTTTTTGCATGAACATAATTTTCTTTTCTGTGGGATAAATACCCAGGAGGGCAATTCTTTGGTTGCATAGAAATTACATACTTAGTTTTACAAGAAACTGCTAAATTGTTTTGCAGAGTAGCTATACCATTTTACATTCCCACCAGAAATTTATGAGTGTTTTAGGTTCTCCACATCCTCACTAGCATTCGATATTGATACTTTTTAAAATTTTAGCCATTCACATACATGTTTAGTGATATCTCTTTGTGGTTTTTATTTGTATTTCCCTAATGGCTAATGATGTGCATTTCATCTGTTATTTCACAGCCATATACTTTTGAGTGAAGTATCTGTACTTGATATGTCTAATCAAGTCCTTATCCCATTTTTAAGCTGGTTTATTTGTCTTTTATTATTACTGACTTATGTTTTCCATATATGCTGGGTATAATTCTTTATCAGATGTATGATTTCCAAATACTTTCTCCCTTTCTGTTAGTTGTCTTTTCACGTTCTTGATGTTGTCTTTTGATGCACAAAAATTTTAAGTTTTGAGACAAGTCTACTTTATCTTTCTTTTTTTTTTAACACTTGTTCTTTTGGTGTTATATCTAAGAAAACTTTACCTAAGTACACAAAGATTTACTCCTATATTTTCTTTTAAGAGTTTTATAGTTTTAGCTCTTACATATATACCTATAATTCATTTTTAGTTAATGTTGTACATGATTTGAAGTAGAGGTTCATTTTCATTCATTATTTTACAAGTGGATATGCATTTGTTTCATTACCGTTTCTATTCCTTCTCCACTCAATTGTCTTGGCACCTTTGTAAAAAATCAATTGACCATAATGCAAGGGTTCTCTACTCTTAACTTGTGTGTGTATCTTTATGCCAGTACCACATTGTCTTGATTACTGTGGTTTTGTAGTAAGTTTTGAAATTGGAAATTTTGAAATTGGAAATTATCATTCATATCCATCATATTGTTTTGGAACCAGACTGGAGTCTGTTCACCCAGCATGATAATGCCAGATACAGAAGCTGAGAGTTGCAGCAGGAAAAAGAGACATTTTTTATTGCAGGGCACCATGCAAGGAGAACAAGCAGCTAACCATTAAGCCCTGGACTACCTGATGACTCACAACCAAGGGATTTTAAAGGCAGGATACAGCAGACAGGTAAAATTGTAAATCAATACATGAAAGTTATACATTGTTCTAGTCTAAAAAGATGTGATATCCCAAAGTAAGGGGCATGGTGGATTCACAGATTCTAGGATTAATGGAAAGGAATGTTAAGATGTGTGTGACAGGCCCTTCATGGGAAAATTTGGAACAGAATTTAATCCCTAAGTTCCCCTTTATCTGCATTTTCCATAAAGTGTTGGTTTCTGAAAAACAGCTGAAGAACATATGTTAACAGGCCATACTTTTGTTTTCATACTCCTAGGGAACCACAACACCTCTTGACTCTGGCTCTCTTGGAGGGCCATTGTTCTCATTAGGTTGTCTATTTACTTTTTAAGACTAGCCTGGTGCCTAAAACTTTCCCTCAAAGGACTCAAGATTTTCTTTTATTTCCATGCTTTGCAAGGAGCGAGGAGCCCTGCAGGCTCCTAACAAGGGTCCCTGCCCTGCATCAGTACAACTTTGTTCTTCTTTTTCAAGATTTTGTTGACAATGTGTTTTGTTTTAATTTCTGAACCATGTATATGATTTAAATATTTAAAAACATTAAAGTGTACAAAAATCAAAACCACAATTCAAAATAAAGTGAAAAAAAAATTTTCTAGACAGATATCAGATTGGCCACAGTTGTAATTGACTAATTAACATATATTCCTACAGTATATTCTTAGTCTTAAATTCTAAGAAAAATGATCTAAAAAGAGATAAGAAAATTTCCTAAAAAAAATATTTTTTAGTAATTAATATTTTTACTGATATAGTTTGGATATTTGTCTCCTCCAAATCTCATGTAGAAATCTGACACGCAATGCTGGGGGTGGGGTGTGGTGGAAGGTGTTTTGGTCATGTGGGTGGATCCCTCATGAATGGCTTGGCGACCTCCAATGGTAATGAGTGAATTCTTGCTCTATGTGTTCACAGGAGAGCTGATCGTTTAAAAGAGCCTGACACCTCCTCTACCCTCTCTTGCTGCTTCTCTTGTCATGTGATACACCTGCTCGCTTTTCACCTTCCGCCTTAATTGGAAGCTCCCTGAAGCCCTCTTCAGAAGCAGACGCTGGTATCATGCTTCTTGTACAGCCTACAGAACCATGAGCCAAAAAAACCTCTCTGCTTTATAAATTACCCAGCCTCACATATTTCCTTTATAGCAATGTAAAAAGCACTGAAACAGTTACACTATTTTATGAATTTTTAGTTGAGGCAATAATGAGGATGTAAATGAAATTAGGAACCACAATATTTAGTATAAATTGATAAAAATATAAAGATTTAAATTTGTAAATGGCTAAATTTGAATTAAAAAATCAAATTTGTATTATCAATCTTAAAAATATATTTCCTAAACTTGATCACTGAAAGAACTTAGAAAAAGAATGACACTCAGAAGCAATGAACCACAATGAACCACATTCCACCCACATATCAGCTGAATAAAGAAACAGACTCTGGAGATTTGGAAAGTACTGCATGATCGTTGGTCATCCTGTGCCAGAAAGAAAGGAAGTACACAGTAAATCATAAGTTTTTTCCATCTGCCACATACCAACTTTAAGGGTGTCACACTCCTTGAATTTTGGAGAATATGAGCGTAAGACTAAACACTGATTGTCACTAGAATATTAAAGAGGGAAAAATATTTCCACCAGTGAAACCATTGTGACACCAACTTCTTTCTTTGAAAAACAGGCAAAAGATTAAATAAAGATTTAATCCAAATACTTAAAGGAAAAACTGTTCTTCCCATTTAGTGAATTCTTAATACTAATTAATCAAATAATAAAATGTTTGTACCCCATAATATTCTGAAATTAAAAAAATAAAAATATAAAGAGTGCTATGAAAAATCTTCATTTTGCTACCTGTAATGAAATAATAGATTCAGGCAAAATCATCAATATGCTTAAACCTTTGTTTGAAATGTGATGCTTTATTATTACAGATATTACTTGGTAATTGAAAAGTGAATTATTTTTATGAGCAGGAGAACTGGCAAGCATCATTTTATCCAAGTGATTAAAATTAGTATCACTAAAAGTTAGACTTCCTAATAGTATGTGCTGGCTAATGGGATGCTGTATTAAGTACCCAGAATCACTATGAAAAACTCTTGCCAAACATATTTAACCTGAATCTAATTAAAGTTTAGAGTTATCCTAAAGTTTGGACACAAAATTAAATAATACCAAAAGTAAATAGACAAATTTAGAATGATTAATTTCTATAATGATAACAA
>RJWJ010006357.1:0-62909 GCA_004363605.1 Indri indri | reverse complement strand
ACTTTGAAAATGCCACAGAGATACTATTACATAAGGATTTGTATTTGACTAATTTGTTTCTATTTCAACTTTGTATCAAAAATTCACCACTACTTTGAAAATAGAGGACTTCAGAAGACTTCTGACAGAATATCTTCATTTCTGCCCAAAACACAAATACTTATGTTCTGATATTCTCATTTAAAACACAATTTAGGGGGATGAATAAGAATTTAATTATTCACATTAACATGGGGTGCAATATTGACGTATGAATTATTACAAAAAAAGGAGTGGAGGGTTTTTTCATGTTAGTTTAACATTATTCAAAATGATTCAAATAAGCTCTGTAGTTCCAAAACCTGCAGCCTTGGGGCCACACGTGGCTTTCTGGATCCTTGAGTGTAGCCTTTTGACTGAATCCAAATTTTACAGAACAAATCCTTTTAATAAAAGGAAGTTTTGATTCAGTCAAGGGGCCACAGTTGGGGATCTGGAGGGCCACATGTGGCCTTGAGGCCACAGGTTCCCCAAGCAGAAATTATCTGGGGAACAATCTCACAGGTTTTTGTACCACCACCATCCCCAGGGACAGCTGGCAAACAGGAAACAACATGCCGAACAGATTTACCTCCGACTAGGAAGGACCAAACTAATACAGATGGGGGAGGCATGGCACTCACTGCAGCCTTGGCCCAGGTAGCCCTAAGGCTGCTGAGGGCTTGCTGAGGGCTTGCAGGGCTGCCGTGGGATGGCATCGGCACCAGACCTAGAGCGCCAGACTCTTACTTGGATATATTCCTCTACGTGCCGGCAGCTCCTTTTAGAGAAGCTATTAAAACAAAAAACAATAAAGCTCAGAGGATTTCATATTAGGTTTGGTTTTTTACCGTAACAATTAAATACGAAGACAATCAACTCAAGTTGCCTCAATTTCCTCATCTAGAATGAGGTTGGATGAGCTGATCCATAAAGTCTCTTCTAACTCTCAGACTCACTGGGGGTCTCTGCTTTTGGTCCTGCTCCGGTGGTAACTATCTCTACACGTCAAAAAGAAATGAGGAACAAAGTATTTGTAAGATGGGGTGGGGAGGTAAAGAGGATTTCAGAGGGAAGTATTAAGAAAGTTTCTCAGACACACACATACACAAAATAAAATTGATTTGAAAACCTATGACAGAAAGGCCAGAATTACATAAGATATAGCAAAATTCTAAATTTAAACAAAACCTTCAAATACAATTTACTTTTCCCATAGAAAGAAAACTTTCAGAACATTCCAATAATACATCGTCTCACTTCACAGACACCTACTATGAGGTTTCCTCGCAGTAACTTCAGTCTATGTTCAACATATGGCGTAAATATTAAACAGCTCACTTTGTTTGCACGGAATAATAATGTTTAAGTATACAAAATTCACCCATGGTTGTGAACCTTGAAGTCCTAGATCCACAGTAAATAAACCACAGAAAGGTGACAGGGAAGGAGAGCAGAACAAAGGTAAGGCAGAAAGGACGACAACAGAAGTCATTCAGCACGAGCTCCAGCACTATGAGAAATCACACACAACCACCGCCGGACAGGGGAAGTCTCTCTTACCCAGAAAACATCTTGTGAGACCTGCGGAGTGGGGCGGTGTTGACCTCAGGGAGGCGAAGACAGGGAAGCCTCTGAGGATCCAAATTCTCCATGGCACCATTGAACGTGCAGCTGCGGTGGCACAGACAGTCACCACCAGAGTGTCATGAGCTTCGGAAGCCACGAACCTCTGGCCACGGTAATCCCTATGCTGGCTTCTAGTCATGCCCAATACACAACACCCTTGCAGCAATACTCAGTCATTAAAGCAAGTCTGTCTCAAGGAATACTTTAAGTAACTATCCCCTCCCAAACTGATCTGCCAACCTACTTTGGAGTTTGCCCCCTGCCCGACCACAGTTCTTTCCAACTGCATCCCCTTCCACCCCACCTCTTCCACTTTTCCAAATATTCATTGAGCCTCTCTTAACGCCACATCTTCCGCTAGCTCTTGCCTGCTTTCTCCGCTCCTCTTTAAAGCAGAAACCTTGAAAGAGTGACAATATTTGCTGTCTTTACTTCCTTTCCTCCCATTCACTCTTGAACTTGCTCTAACAACACTAATATTCCACAAATGGCTCTCATCGAGGTGACCTACAAGGGTGTTCTCTCTCCTTCTCATCTCGCCTGACCTATCAGCAGCACCTGACACAGAAGCACACCCCTCACTTCTCTGCATGACAGCCTTTCTCCTGCTTTCCAGGCTCTTCCTGGTTTCTTATCGACTTCTCAACCTATGGTTTCTGCAGTGCTCCAGGCCTCCATGTTTGGGTCTCATCTCTACCCACGCTGCTTCTCTCACCCAGTGGCATCACTCTGAACATACCCATATGCTGAAGATCCTCAAAGTCCTTTCTCCAACCCAGACTTCCCTATCCAACTGTCTACTCGATATATCCATTTGGACGCCCCAATAGGTACCTTAAACTTAATGCATTCTAAAACAGACTCTTGATTTCTCCACCCATCCCATCTCCACACACTGTTACTCCGCTCCACCAGGAGCAGAAGCCAAAACTTGGGAGTCATCCTTGACCCTTCACACTTAGTCTTACATTTTACCTCCAATCCAATCTGTAAATCATGTTGACTCCACCCTCCATGTAGACAGAGAACACACTTCTAATGGTCTCTCCCACTACTCTTGTCCAAGACCTTGCCGGGACTACCACAGTAGCCTCTATACCTGACTTCCTTGTTTCCAGCCTTGCCCTCCACCCCAGTCTATTTGCTACACAGTCTCAGCAATCCTTTAAAAAAATAAACCAGATCATGTCGCATTTCTCTTAAAGACCTCTAATACTGTCCAAACTCCTTCACAGGAAAATCCAGAGTCCTCACCATGGCCTACAGGCCCTAAATGATATGGACTCCTGTCACCTCCCTAACCTTGTCTCCTATAATTCTCCCCCTTTCTCTCTTGCTCCAGTCACATCAATTCCTTGCTCATCGGCAAACAAGCTAAACATCCTTCTACCTCAGGGCCTTTGCATAGGCTGCCTCTGCCCTCAAAGCTCTTCACCAAAATATCTCCATTGCTTTCTTTAGGAAGGCTTTAGCAGGAACAGATTAAAGCAAATGTGACAAAATGTTAACAACCGTCAGTTCTAGCTGACAGAGAAGCAAGTGTTTGTTGTGTTTGTTCCTTCAACTTTTCGGTAGATTTAAATTTTTCAAAAATCAAAGTGGGGGTGGCATCTTTGCTACCACATCATTATTTTCTGTGTGTTGTCACTAGTCAGTCTTCCCTCAGTTGCCCATTCCTGACTCACTTCCTTATGTTCTCTGTTAAGTTTGGCGGTCCTCAGGATTCCATTCTCCATATGATGTAACCAGATGTCTACTTCCCCCTGAGACCGAATGTGTCCCCCTGGCACCTCAAGATCAGCATGCCAAAATCAGAATCACCTTCCTCTGCTAACTACCCCGCTTTCCCATCTTGGTTAATGTCACTGTGATGCCCAGTCATCCAATCCAGAAACCTTGTTCCTTCCTCACCCTCACTGGCCACATCCACCTGGTAATGAAGACCTGCCTCCCACACGAATCCTCTCAGCAGCCCTGTTTCCTCCATCTGCATTTCCCTAGTGCAGGTCTGAAGCAACGGGCTTCTTTGAGAGTCTACTTCCTGCTAGTCTCATCTTCGTCAACGTACCCTCAATCTCAGCAAGATCACCCTAAAATGTAAACTGCCTATGCTTCTGTTCAACTGATGATTCACTGTGAACTGCACTTCCAACTGAAACCCTTAGCACAGCAGGTCTAGATCTGCCTCACGCCCACCTTCCCAGCCCCATGTCCTGCCCCTCCCCACAGCACACACCATGCCCCACCGAGGCTAATAACCACCTTTCCCCACTTAGCACTTGTGGCCATATTATTCCTTCTGCCTAGAACGCTCTTTGCCATTCTCTCTTCCCAGTTAATTCCTACTCAATCTTCAAAACTCATTTTAAACATAACCTCTTTCCGAGGCCTTCCTTGATCTCTCCAGGTAGAATCAAGTACTCTCATAAAGCCAAGTAACATTTATCACATGGCTTGACTATTTGTTATTAGATCCTCTAGTCCTCTGGACTGTGAGCCCCTGAAGGACAACAGCATGTTATATTCCTGTTTCTTACATAGACAGATATAAATATATAGATATATATCTCCCCTAACACAGGGACAGACACATACCATAGGCTTATTGTTTGCGGGTGAAACATAAAAGTCTCACCATGCCTTCAAAGGATGTCACACCTCATCTCCTTGGTATGGGCCATGCCACTGCTCATGTGCTCTCTGCTCTCAAACAGGGTGCTTGTGCCGCCTCATGCATTTACACCTTACTGTACCTCCACAGTGCCCAGCACAGTGCCTTGAACCTTTTGTTGAATTAATAAATGCATCCATAAACGAAAGCACATTTTATGGACTGATCAAAGGCAATGTTGCAACATTTGCTGTTCTCTGAAAGCACCGTGTTCTGTACTTTGGACAAATTTCTCCTTCACCATCTCTTTGATCTGGCTCAAGCATCACCTTTCTTCTGGCCGTGCGAAAAAATTAAGTTGCACGTCTACTCCCATACAAATCTGTGTTTATCTCTCTTCGCTGCAGTTACATCACTACATGGTAACTGGGCTTTTTAAAGGGGAGAACAGCTTATTTCTATACCTCCAGGACCTCACAGAGCAACCAGCTCGTTGTGAATGCACAACAATGATGACTCATGGATGAAAGGATAGACAGATGAGGTTCTTACTTCATCTTTGAATATCCTAAGTAAGAGTCAACAGGCAACAAGTGTTGCCCCCCACCCACTATGAACTAATTCCAATCACTCATTCTCATTCCCAGAGAGACACTGCCAAACAAAAGCAATCCCTGGAAAGAGACCTAGAAAAAGTTCCCAGAATTTGATCTCCAAAAGTTAAAAAGGTACAGACATTCTCTAGTAATAGCTGAACTACATCAATCACACCACTTTTAATCAAAAATGGCTTGTGATTTTATTGTACATGATTTTAAAATACACTTTAACATGTGAATGGCTCATGAACTGTGAAATATTTTAGTCACTTCAGAGGGAAGGTTCAGGTGAATTCACACCCATGTGTAGGAATTCTTTTTTTCTCTGACCACAGCTCATCTACTGGTGGAGGTGGGGCATCATTATCTACCTTCCACTGAAGCCAAAGAAGACAGCCCACAAGCCAGAGAAAGGACAGGAGCAGCAAGAGGATGCCCGAGTGGGGAGTCGGCTCAGAAGGGGAAGGGACAGGTCAGGGGGTCCGTGCTGGGTTTGAAGAGCTTCAGTTCCATTTCCCAGGCCTTAAGGTCATAAAACCCTCGACTAAGCTCTGTACCCAAGAAGCCCAATGTCCTACCTAAACCTCAAACTCCAAAACTTAACTCATCATCTTACCTCCTGCCCGTCTATTCCTGAAAATAAAAATAAACCTGTGTTCTTTTCCTAACTGTGAGGCCGCCACTTGCTTAGGAAGCAAGCAAGAGATGTGGCAGCCTCCTGCCGCGTTCTGCCCCTCGACCTCACTCTGCCCACCCCATTACATCCCAGGTGCCTCCTACCAAGCTGTCCCCCATGTGGCAGCCACCAGCCATGTGTAGCTGCTGAGTACCTGGAACACGGCCGGCCCAAATGGAGATGTGCTATAAGCGCAAATCACACCAGATCTCAATGACTTGGTACAAAAAGAATGTCCATATTCTTAAAGAATTTGTTGAAATTACATTCAAATATTACACGTTGAAATACTTTGGATACACTGTGCATTAAATAAAATATATCACAATTAATTTTGCCTGTTTCTTTTTGCTCTTTTAATATGGCAACTAGACAGTTTTACATGGCACCTGTAGCTCCCATCCTGGTCCCACCAGACTGCACTACCCAGGATGACTCCCAGTTTCTTTGCTGGCCTCACCTCGGCAGTCTCCTCTTCTCCAGCCACCCTCCCCAGAGTCCTCCACGCTGCTGCCATGTGACCCTCGGTCCTGGCTCACTTCCAGCCATCCTGTGTAACTCAGCCCAGTGGACACCTCCTCCAGCATAAGGTCCCTGGATGCCATTCTCTCACCCCACCCCCAAGATACCTTTTTGCTCCCACACCTCTGTCCTAGCACGTCACACATTCAGCAAACACCTGCAGAACACACGTGCCACAAATTGAGGATACAATGGAGAAGATGATGGGCAGGGACCATGACCTTTCTCAACTTGTTTGGGTAACAGTATACTAGCAAAAATACAGTCCTAGTAGCAGTAATAATAATGTACATTAATAGCAGCAATAATTTACAGACAATTTACTATACTATGTCCCAGGCACAATTCTAAGCACATTACATGTATCTTCTATGATTCCCATTTTAGAGGTGAGAAAACAGAGGTGCAAAGAAGCTATTCACCCTAGGTCACACAGCTCATTAAGTGACAAACAGAGTCAGGACACCAAGGCCATGTTCTTCAGCACTGTGCTGTGTTGCCTTCCACGGTGAGCAGATGAGCGAGGATCACCACACAGAGAAAGCACAGAGGTGTGGAGCAGCAGCCTAGACCCCACCCTTGGTGGCATCAGAAAAGGCTCTGCAGAGGAAGAGATTTCTAAACTAGGGGTCAATGTTCTGGGTCAAAAGCTCTAGGGTAAAAAGGTTTTAAAGGGCTGAAATCAGTTCACTGGGGAAGAGAAAGAAAGGGCAGTAGCTAGAGGAAGACAGGGCTTTGTTTGCGATTTAAGAAGGAACTTTGAGAGGACCTGCATGAAGAGGGAATTCTAGAGGCTCATGAAGAAATAACACAGACCAGGACCCAGGAATTTGGTGACAGACTGATTAAACACAGGGAGCTGAGTGAACACCCCACCTCCCACCCATGGCACCTAGAAGGGAAGAGAAAGGGATACTATAGTCCTCCTATCAGATCCCAATCAGCCCAGTGAGAACCTCAGCATCTATTACCAAAGGGAAACCAGAGCAAGCCCAGTTCCCCAGAAGAAATTCTCAGGCAGATGTTCTCTACTGGCCAATGATTTCTGAAGATTTTACCTACTTTATACAACTGAGACATAAATCTACATTTTAAGAAAATTTCTGATTTACAAGGCTGTGAAGTAGAAATGTTACAAAACCACAACATAAGCATTGCACAGAACACATGGCGAGTATATCGAGGGAGATTCAAAGCCACCAAAAAAGGTTGTCTTCCTTAAGCATCAAAATTCTTGCTGGAGAACACAGGGCTGGGGAGGGCTAACAATTTAACTGCTAAGCAAACGTGATATATCGGAGTGGACTGTAAAATTCACATTTATTGTAAACATGAAACATGAGATTTGAAGAAAATGCTTATCTTGCCAATTCAAGCAACACTGCAGACCCCATTCTTGCCCAACACACCCATACTGGTTCGGTCTTTGCTTTTAGCGGCAGCAGACGGTAGTTAAGTGGACAAGTAACTTGCAGAAACTGATAGGATCTTCTATCCGTGACCTCCATGGGACTCTGATTTCTTATCCTGGCTCAAAGATTTCCCCTGCAGTACCATGGAAGCACAATAATTTTGCTTTTCAAATGGACATTCTCTGGTAAATATCTTAAGCTTTATCAGTTATTTTTTATATGTGTGGCAGGTGGGGTGGGAAATAAAATTAACAAAAAATAAAAATAAAAAAAGATAAAAGATGGTATCAGCTGGAACAAGGGGGACAGAGACTGAAAGTAAATCTTGGTTCTAATACTGGTCCTGGCTCCAGCTAAGTGCAACTGTTTTATCATTAGCTTCTACACAGTATTTATTAAATCTTCACATATTTATCATGCCAAGGATTGCACTAAAAACTTTATATATGATCTCGCCTAAGATCACAACAAGCCTGGAAGTTTAGAAGGGCTGCTCTTATGCATCTTCGTATCTCAGGAGCCAACAGCCTGGAACATGGTAGATGCCAAGTGCTATCATAAGTATCTCTTAGTGAACTGCTACCTGAAATTCAGAATTCTGCTACAATTCAACAACAACAAAAATGAGTTGATTTGATATGTTTTGGGAAGCATATAAGAATATGGAAAAGGTTAAGCTTCAAGACTAAAACTGGCAAGATTCAGTCTTCATCTTATTCAACCTCCCAGCAACATGTGACACAATCCATTATTCCCTCCTTGAGAACCTGTCTTGACTTGCATTGTAGGACATACACCCTCCTCTGTTCTTCTACCTTCTGGAATACTCCTCTCATTGTCCTTTCCTAAATCTTCTACTCTGGAGCAATAAATGATAAATAAACAAGGGCCTTATCCTCACATTTCTCTTCTACCCACATGCTCTAAATGAGCTCATCCAGGCCTATGGTAGGAAACACTACCATACAATGACAACTCATGAATTCATACCTCCAGCCCAACCTATCTCCTAAATTCTAAATTTCTACAAACGACTGCCTATCTGAAATTGCCCTTTGAGTTTAGTAAGCATCTCCAAATTAATGTGTCTGAACCAAACTTGATTTTTCTGCCCTAACCTGCTTCTCCCACAGTTTTTCCAATCTTTTAACTGTTGAAGCCAAAACCTTGATGTCTCTCCTTCTCTGAGACCCTATTTGCAATCCCTCAGCAAGTCCTCTTTGTGCTTTCTTGAAATATCTGACCACTTCCTACCACCAACACCCTAGTCTAAGCCACCATTATATCTTGCCTGATCAACTGTAATAGCCTCCAATTTGTCTCCCTGTGCAACTGCTTTTGGCCTCCTATCTGTTCCTCATAGAGAAAAATAGAATGAACCTGATAAAATACACAACAGGTAACGTCACGCTCACACTCAGTAGCTTTCCATCTCACTCACGGAAAAATTCAAACTCCTTCCTGTAGCTCACAATGCCCTAATTCATCTGACCCCAGTTATCCCCCTAACCAAAGCTCCTACTATGCTCCCCCTCACTCACTACACTCCAAACACACTGGCCTCCTTGCTACTGCTGAAACATACCAAACACGCTCCAGCCTCAGGGCCTTTGCACAGACTATACTCTCTTCCCCTAGGTGTTTGCATAGCTTGCTCCCTTAATTTTATTCAGGTTTTCTGCTCAGTGTCACCTCCCAAAGAGGCAGTCCTCAACCAACTTACCCAAAACATCACTCTCCACATTTCTCTATCCCCTTATTCTGATTTTTCTTAATTCATATCAGTATTTGATAATACACACACACACACACACACACACACACACACACACGCACGCACATTTTATTTGATTGTTTGGTTGCGTTCCTCACTAGAATGTTAGCTGCATAATCACTGCTATACCTAAAACGATTCTTGGTACAGATGGGTAGTTAATAAATATTTTTTGACTGTTGTTTAATTAATAAAAATAAACAGAAATATCAACCAAAGAAAATTATCCCAAGGAATGGTTTAAAAAAAAAATGTACCTAAATGAGTTTTGGAAATACCAGCAGCCAGAAGCACCCAAGAAAAATAAAGGAAAAGTTGTATGATAGTCAATTATGTCAAACCTGATGACAAGAAGGTATTAAAAGGAGGGGTATAGTCTGACAGCAGCCCAAAAGACATTCATTTAGCCACTTAGACAACCAGGTTTAGAAGATGTATGATTAAGGAAAACCTTCCACCAAGATGACTCTGCTATGTGGCAGAGATACAGGGAAGCGTGGATGAAAGCACTAGATAAAATAAACCTCAGGAACATGAACACTCTTCGCTTCTACTGTATTCTCACCAAACAAGATCTAATTATAAATATGGGTTCCCATATGCCGCAAAAGCAGAAAAAGGCAATGGTGGAAACTCTAAGTATTAAGTACTAAAAAGTACGGAATGCCCTTCACTGTCTTCAGATCTCAGTTCCTAGCATCATCTTACCAAGTCAATCCCAAAGAACCTAATCAACTCTGGGTGCAGATATATTCCAGATTTTCAAAACTGAAAACCTCTGTTAGGCCTTGTATAACCCCAAACTGAATGGTCTGTCCTGCCCTGTAACTCAATCCTGTGCTCACTCTTTACCAACATTTACTACGTGGCAGTCCAAACACCTGCTTACCACTCAGTGGGAGCCACAACTGAGCCCCTGAGAGGCACAGTCATTTAGCATTATAGTCTCTGTGTTTGTCACATATTAGGCAGTCACTAAACGTGATAAATGAATGAATGAACAAATGGACCAATGACCCCACTGAGACCCAGCCATCTTCCTTTCTTAACAACTCTATTTTTCATACACTAGCTTAAACTAGTTATTTTAATGCATGATTTTCACTAAGAGAATCTTTTAACTCCATACTAGAGACATGAGTAAGAAGAGAGGCAAGCATGGTGTGTTCTATTTTCCTGGGGCAGCAGGGGCTAGGCATGACTGAGAGGGACTCACCTCTGCAGAGCAACAGAAATGCTTCCCAATTACCCAGTACTGGGCCCCAATTTAAAGCAAGCTGTTTACCATAAGCGCCCCCTCACCAAAAAGTTGTTTAAAAAAAGACAGAGAGAGAGAGAGAGAGAGAATCAAACAGCATTGGAAACCACAGGTTGCTCAATGGCAAAACCCAACTCACCGCTCCCTTCTCTCACAGGCACTAGACTCACTCTAGCTCAGGAAAGGACCTGGAAGTCACGTCCAGCACCCCAAGTCTACTTTATCTTCCCACTCCAGAACACAGATTTTTTTCTAGATAAAAATGGGTTTTCAATTTTGCAAGGAAAAGGTGTCATCTGGAACTCCCCTTTAAATCAGCAGCCCTCGTAAAGTGTGTTCTATGGACCCTTGGGGTCTCCAAGACTCTTTCAGGATATCCACAAAATCAAAACTTTTCCATAACATACTGAGACATCATCTGCTTTTTTCACTGTGCTGATATTTATACTGATGGTGCAAACGCAGCCAAAGCAGTGACAGAAAACTGTATTAGAAATCGGTATTTTCCCCATGGCCACAAACTCACTTAAGGGGGGGCGGGGGGAGCCAGCTCATTTAACAATGTCCTTGACAAAACAGTAATAATTGATTTTTATTATTCTTGACGCTTTTTAATCTGCTGTGTGCAGAAACTGGAAGCACACAGGAAGCATGTCCGCTGCACACTGAAGCACCAAGGCTACTGCCAGGAAAAGCTCTCAGGCAGCTGTCTGGAGTTGTAAGTTGAACAGACCACCTTTTTTCATGGACTACTATTTTCACTTGAAACAATGAAAAAAAGACAAACCATTGCCATTCAGATGCAGGTATCTGGCAGCAATGTTTTTGAAATAAAGTGAGCCTGTCAGTTCAAGGAAAGTAACTGACAGTGTTTGTGTACAATACTAAAACATGAGTTTTCAAGCAAAAAATCTGAATTTTGAAAACAACCACAAGCTTGACAACTTCTCAATCTTTAAAGACTTTTCTGATAAGTTGGTAGTGATATTAACAGATGTGATTTTTTTTTAAATATTGTATACAAAATTTGGAAGATAGAATTCAACAAATCAATAGTTTCAAAATAATCAACATACACTATTACAAAATCATACATAGTTAAAAGAGGTAATCAAACTACAAGCCATAGACCAATGGATTCTAATGTAACAGCATATAAAAATTTAATTGATATAGCTTCAGCTCCCATATTCCAACTAATATTTAAGAAACTACCACTTCTCAAGTTTTGGTATAATATCAAAGAAGAATATCCATAATTATCTGAAAAGGTATTAAAATACTCCTCCCTTTTTTACAACTATGTATCTGTGTTAGGACTGATTATCTTCATATACTTCAACCAAAACATACTCCAACAGACTGAAGCAGCAGATATAGGATCCAGCTGTCTTCTAGTAAGGTGGACAAACATTAGCAAAAATACAAAACAATGCCCCTCTTCTCTCTACATTTTTTCTTGAAAAATAGTTATATTTTCCCAATGTTACTTATGTTAATGTGATGAGTTTATTGTTTTTAAATGAATATTTTTAAAATTTTCTAGTCTTAATTTCTGACGTGGTAAATAACAATAGATGAAACCATATTAAACAAAGGCCCTTTGCTGTTCTCAGTATTTAAGTGCATAAGGACTCAAAACAAAACGTTTGAGAATCGTTACTTTAACCAAAACATACTTGTAAACAGATGAGCAGTTACTTGTCGATATTTGTCTCAGGTGCTGAATGATCTGGATAAATGCTCACCTGCCTCAGTAGCAGAGAGATAAGTGTTCACATGCCTTGTTTCGTTATCTAGGATGGTCCTGGTATCTAAATGTCAAAAAATTATAGCTCAAAATAATCAAAACTAACACCCCCATCTTTGGTATCTACTCTCTAAAGGTCTAAAGGTGAATGATTCAGTACTGAAAAGCCTACACAGTAAGTCAACTTCTTCAGTTACCTGGGTCTGGTTTCTGCTAATTCATCTTAGTGGATGTACTAGCAGGTTACAACACTCAATAATCCACGGAAAGACTAGAGAAGATTTTCTAGCAAGATGGACAATAGGTGGTAAAACCTGCTCTGAATTTTTCACAGCACAATGTCTTTGCCCTGCTCTGAAGTAGTCCTTCTCAGCCTTTGATGCACCTAATGAGTTTCTTCAAAACATGGACCATGAGGCCCAAGCTAGCTTAGCCATCTTTGGTTAGAAAACATTTAGGTGATTCTGGTGTGTAGAAGATACTAAGAACTAATACTAAAGTCATAACTGACCACTCTGTTGGTCTTCAAACGAGGATAAGTGAAACCCTGGAGAACCCTGAAGAGTTTCCAAGGAACAGGGATCCTTTAAGGAATCATTTCCAGTTTCCTACCAACCACATAAACTCTACTAAAATTCATCTGCCTTCTGCTGTCTCTCCTTTTGCACCTTCCTTTTCACAGTCACTTCTCTTTACCAAAATGCCTTTCCCCCCTCCCAAATCTTATTACAGTGCATCTCCCTGGAGTATGAAAACTGCTGGGGCACCAAGCTCTTGAGGAGGAGTCACCTGACAGCAAAGTAGAAAGAAAGCAGAGCCTCATTTCATCCAAGCGAGAAATGCCTGTTTAGGTGAGATGACTGTTGTGCAGATACACATATTTTAATGCACTTATTCAAACTCAAAAATAAAGTCAGAATTTTTTTTTTTTTTTTTTAGACAGGGTCTCAGTCTGTTGCCCAGGCTGGAGTGCAGGGTGGCGTGATCAAAGCTCACTGTAACCTTGAATTCCTGAGCTCAAGTGATCCTCCCACCTCAATCTCCCAAGTACCTAGAACTACAGGCACACGCCACCATGCCTGGCTAATTTGATTTTGTTAAACATAGGGTCTCACTATGTTGCTAAGACTGGTAGATTTTTTTTAAAGTTTAAAAAAAATTTTTTAGGGAACAAAAAAGTTTGGAGATTACTTAATCCATCAATTATAACTCTAGAATTGCACTGTCCAATATAATAGTCACTAGCTAAATGTGGCTATTTAAGTTTAAATTGGTTAAAATTAAGTAAAATTTAAAATTCAGGTCCTCAGTCACACCAGCCCCATTTTCAAGTGCTTCGTAACCACAAGTAGCTACAGGCTACCCTACTGGACACCGCAGAAAACACTTCCATCAGCTCAGAAAATTCCATTGCACAGAACTGCTCTGGAATCTTGATTTAATAAAGGGCTGAATTTCTTCCCACAAAAAAGCCTGGATTTACCTACAGTCATTTTTATGGCCTCAATACCAGCAGAAGGTGGGAAATTTCCATTCAGGTGAGAACAAATGTTAGAGACTTAATTTTCATAATTGAATCTTCACCCTGCAATCTTCTTATCTGGTTTCCAAATAGGCCTCTTCTCTCCAGCAATCAGATATAAAAGTAGTACTTTAGATTTTTTTTTTTAATTGAGATTCATATGGCATAAAATTAAGCCTTTTAAGTGAATATTTCAGGGGTATTTAATATATTCACAATAATTTAAACTCTTAATGACCTCAAGAATTTGTCACATTATTTTCTATTGAGGTCCTATCTATGACCTAATCAATAAACCAAAAATCTAGGGGATATTATCTAAGATATGCAGTGTACTCACCTCAGGCATTTTAAATGTTTATTTTTAAAGAGATGGGGTCTCATTATGTCGCCCAGGCTAGAGAGTACTGGATAGTCACAGACACAATCATAGCATACTACAGCCTCCTCCAACTCCTGGCCTTAAGCAATCCTCCTGCCTTAGCCTCCCAAGTAGCTGGGACTACCTATTGTAGTGGCTTTAAATGTTTTATATGAAGTATTTGCAACCAGGACTTCTTTAGGATTAATAACTTTCTAGAATATCATGTATACCTTAAAACAAGAAGCTCTATTCACATTACTTAAAATATTATATTAATAGTATGCTGTGTTTAGCAATTGGCTAATGCACAGCAAAGATTTATTTGAAAAACAACAAAGTGAGTTGTGCCACTGTTACCACGTATGGATTGCTATATCCTATAACTACTTAGAAAGGCCAAAAAACATGAAAGCACCCACGGTTTTAGGGCCACCTGGTAAGAGGTGACAGAGAATAGATGTAGAAACAAAGTTTACACTGGTTACATACACACAACAAAAAAACTCTTTTCTAGTTTTAGTTGTGCTCTCTACATCTTATTTTCTGGTACTCAGATAATTTATCTTGTTTGGTGATACCTGAGTGGTCCTACATAGAAGTCACTAGCCACATGTGGTTATTTAAATTAAAATTAATAAAATTTTTTAAAAATTAAAATTTCAGCTTCTCAGTCTCACTAGCTCCATTTCATGGGCTCAATAGCTGTATGTGGCTAGTGGCTACCATACTGGACACAGACAACACAGAACATTTTCATCATGACAGAAAGTTCACAGACAGTGCTAGGTTATGCATTTTCTACAAACATTCACTACTAGCGTGATATCAAAGTACATAGTAAGCTTTCTTTAAAAAAGAACTTGGAAGCACTAGATGCTTTCTGACAAATTTCAGTATACAGTTAAGTGTACTTAGAAGGTTTTTCTTTTCCTATCCGTTGAATTCAATGAAAGTATATGACAGCCTGGATTGCAACCACTCTATAGTATTTATACGGTATGAAGGAAGTATTTCATTCAATACATAGGTTGTCTACAGTTCAATAAAATATATACAGACATTATGCATATTTAGTAAACACATTACATCTGATGGACATTAGATATTAAACAATTCCATTTACTTTTTTCCAATCTCATTTTTCTTTATCGATATTTTTATAAAAACCAAAAATATGTAAAAATATTCCTGAAAAGATTTTAAAACTGTAGTATATAAAGTTTGAAGATCATAAACAAAAGAGTCTTTTCCCTTATATTTAAATTGGAGCAAAGATATAACTGCACTCTTTCCTAAAGAGAAAAACTAACATAAATCTCTTCTAGCTCTAAATAGCAAATCTTAAAAAGTGGCAATGGTGCTATTCTGCCTTCGAAACAGGATAAGTGAAACCTGGAAAATTCTGAAGAGTGTCCAAGGGACAGGGATACTTTAAGGTAACATTCCAGTTTCCTACCAAACACATGAATTGAACTCTACTAAAATTCATCTATTTTATCCATAAAATGGCTTTTATGGATAAAAACTGTCTCAAGAAATGTAAACCTCAACTTACTCAAAAAATGTGAATCATCATCTTGGCCTTTTTTTTTTAATCTTGCTAAATTAAACCACAACCATCCTTTTTTATTTTCTTTTGTGTCTGTCACACTTTAAAACACATGAAGTTACTTTTTAAGAAAAAAAATAGATTAGGATAAAGAAACATTAAAAGGATCTTAAGTGGCAACAGCTTTTACAAATCAACTAAGTTCACAACTGTGCCTTCAGTGCCACTCAAAAGGAAGCCAATCAGTAAACATAACATCATTTCAGGGTTTTGGAGAGCGCACCACAAAAATACAGGAAGGTTTGCGTAACAACAAAGGAGTGAAGTGGATTTAAGGTGAATATCTGTAAGTTTAAATTTATACTTAACAAAGACTTAGCACTACTAAACTACATATAGACCTATATATAGACACATATATAGTTCAGTGGGTTAACCTCTTGCATGCTGGAGGGAATACCAGCTAACTTCTCTATCAACATAAAATATGTCAACCTGCCATTTGAAGTTCCTGAAAAGTAAGTGATGGTTTTCACTTTGCTTGAAATTAGGAAGAAATTAAACACTTAGAAAGCAGCTGACATTTTATACACAGTACCCCATTTCCTAGAGATTCAACTGAAAATATGGTAGGGTGACAGTGATTCTTGCCCTCCCAAATAAAAACATTATGAATTTTTGTTTGCCTTATGGAGAATCTGATAAATTGATTTTTAAGGCATTGATAGATAATGTCCTATTTTACAAAATAAGGGAGAGTCTTTCTACTTTAAGGTGAAAAGTAGAAAGTGAAAAAAGAAAGCATTCCAAGAGCTCATATTGACAACCACGGTAACAAATTTAACATTTACTAGGCACTTACTGCATGCCACATGCTGTGCTAAAACTTTACAGCCATTATCTCATTTAATTCTCATAATGATCCTGTGCAATTGATACAATTACTGTATCAGGAAACTAAGGTTTAGGGAAGTTAAGTAAATATTCAAGATGACTTGGCCAGGAATGGTGGCTCATGCCTGTAATCCTAGCACTCTGGGAGGGTGAGGTTGGGAGGATCACTTGAGTTCAGGAGTTCGAGACCAACCTGAGCAAGAGCGAGACTCTGTCTCTACTTAAAAAAAAAAAAAAAAAATTGAAAAAATTAGCCGGGCATGGTGGCTCATGCCCATAGTCCCAGCTACTTGGGAGGCTGAGGCAGGCGGATCGCTTGAGCCCAGGAGTTTTAGGTTGCTGTGAGCTAGGCTGATGCCACAGCACTTTCTAGCCCAGGCGACAGAGTGAGACCCTGTCTCAAAAAAAAAAAAAACAAAAAAAAAAACTTCGTGATGACTTAACAGAAAATAGGAAAAGCCACATTCCAATCGAGTTCTAACTGCATATGAAGCCCATGGGCTTCACAACTCTGAGCTCCTGCCTCCCGAGCACCTGAGCCAGCAGTGAGGGCAGAGTCCTGGCGGCAGCACCCGGTGTATGACCACCAGACGGTATAGCACAGGTGTGAGATGCTTAAAATGAACAATATTAAAAGAAAGAAGTAAACTGACAACTCTTCCTATTTATTCTTGGAATTAAATTGATACTTAATATGCAGTACCATTCTAGCATCTAACACAGCCAGTCTTCAATGTGGGAAACTTACTAAAACCAATCTTACGATTTGGCTAATTTTTGTTCTATGAATGGCTGGTCTCTTACTGTTTGTTGGTTGCTTTTTTTTTTTCCCCTTCACCAATGATACCCTAGCTTAGAGACCTTATGCATATGCAAATATTTGTTTTTAACTTTCTTGCAAAAACTGAAGCTATAAGCTGTAAGCTTGAATGTAAGGACAGATCATTTCAAAATTAGACTCAGAAATATTTCCTTCCTTGAGACAGGTCTTCCACCATTGTTTCTAAGTAAGAGAGACACCTTGTTGAATCAGAGGTGAAACGAGGTAAGACACTGAGCACAGGAACTGCAGCAGCACCTTATCCCACTGTGAAAATGACTGTACTCCCTTAATATGTCCCACTGTTTGGATAATATATTTAAGATGAAAAGGGAAAACATTCAAAGAAACAGCTGATAAAAAATGAAATATTATTTAGCACCTTACTAAATCAAACATTTTCCCAAAGAACTCTGACTTATCTCCTTTAATTCAAGGAATGCCTCCATGCGTTTCAACGGCTCCCCTTCATGGAAATGTCTTTGCAATACTAGAGCGGCCAAAAATAGTCACCTTATTAATGGGCCAATTTAAAGAAAAGTCAGCAAATCCTACTTATTTCCCCAGTTCCATTTCTCCCTGTGGTTACTTATAGATTATCTATAGCTCTACAACTGTAACTGCAAAGAACGAAGAGTCACATTAAGTTGTCAAGATTAAAGTAAATTCTCCAAGTTAGTTCCCCACTGTCCACTTCTGGTAGGCTCCAAAGTAATTAGCTAAAGTTTGGTATCTCTTCACACTGACAGACATTTAGACGTGCTTTTAAAATTAACCGTGAAAACAAACACATCATAACTCTAAATAATCCCACAATCTTCTATGCTAAATTTTTAAGTTGAAGAGCATGTTCAGGTTGTAAGAATCTATCAAGAAACATGATCTAAAAATTAAACTTTAATTTCAAATATTCCTATACTCAATAAAAATTCTGTCTATACACTGCTCCTTCACTAAAGAGCACATTCAGATATGTAACTTCAAACTTTAAAAGTTTCAGGAAAAGGATGATCTAAAGTTCCTTGCCCATTTGCTAGCAGGGAAATGCACTCTGCAACCTTCTAACCCTGCTAAACTGAGCAGCTACTGGCAACAGGCCAGAAGACTTCACAGCCCACCAAACAGGTGAGAGTGGGAGTCATGCTAATGTTGCAAACCCACTCTAGCCAGCCGATGAAGAGACAGGAAGGGCACAAGTTAGGACACCTGCGATTTGAGAAATGCCCCCTGCCACCCCTCTGCCCCGCCAAGGTGTCCTGGCATTATTACTTACACATCCTCAATTTTCTCCAACTCTTTGTGCCCACGTTCAAAACAAACAAAAAACAAAAAAGCTCTTGGGTTTAATAACTCGTGTTTACACCTTAAATCAATTGTTTTTGCTTTCACAAAGTTAGGGTTAAAGTCTAGGAATTCTCCTGAAACCTATGGTACAGAATTATTTAGAATTAAATTAAACGCAGAAGGCAGTGGGGGAGAACAGGTCAAATACACTTTAAAGCAGAGCAGAAATATTACACTTTTTATGAAGGAGCATCAAAAAGTCATGTTTTCTTCAAATAGCTGCCTGAGTGATGATTTTGATGCAATCTTTAAAATAAGAGGTAAGTAAACACCTTTCAGTCTTACCCGGGCCATCACTCTCATTGTCCTGGAAATGGTCCACAAAAAAAAGCAAGCAGAGTGATGAATGTTCCTATACCTCTGTTGACTTTTTAAATGGTGCCAATTTCTTGGTATTGTGCCAATTTCCTTTAAATTCTCCACTACTACCACCCCTAGTGCCATACCCTATCTCTAGAAGGTTCTCCTATATTTTTTTACACTAAGTGAAGACAAAAACAAAACAAAATAAAACCTCACTCCCTGTGACACACTGTTACCTACTAAAGTCTTCTAAGGCAAAAGCACAAATACAAGTTTGCTACTGACTCCCTTCACTGATAAAAGAGCTGCATTCAGCAACAAAGGAAAAACACAGGCCATCTCTCTGTGGTTACTTAGGGATTATCTACAGATTTACAGCTGTAACTATGGAGAATAGAGAATAACATTAAGATGTCAAGACTAAGGTAAATCCTCCAGGTTAATTCTAGCAATGCTTTTCCCCTAATTATCTCCTAACCCACTCCCCAATGTCCCCTTCCCAGCCAACTATTGCTCTGAGGTGCCAGAGACTGCCTTTCCAAAAGACTGCTAAATAAAAAGAAAAAAGCGGCAGAGAATAAAAAAGCGGGAAAAAAAAAAAAGTATGGGGGGGGTGTGTGTGTATGCATAACAATACAAATGAAGGCTTTCTCCCTTACCCTTGCAGAACCAATAAGTAATTCTATTAGAGACAGAAAGAGATTGTGCGGGACAAGGTGCGGGGGGAATTAACTATCAAAAGTATGCAGGCCGGCACGGTGGTTCATGCCTGTAATCCTAGCCTGGGAGGACAAGGTGTTGAGTTCAGGAATTGGACGCCAACCTGAGAAAGAGCGAAACCCCATCTCTACAAAAAAATACAAAAATTAGCCAGGCGTGGTGGTGCGCGCTTGGAGAGTCCCAGCTACTCTGGGAGGCCGAGGCAGGAGGATCACTTGAGCCCAGGACTTTGAGGTTGCAGTGAGCTCTGACGATGCCACTGCACTCTACCCAGGGTGACAGAGAGAGACTCTGTTACCACCCACAAAAAAAAAGTATCCAAACACCACTTGAAACTAAACTCTTGAAAATGGCTATAATCTACCTTTCAGAGAAAAACTATTTTTTTCTAGGGCCAGGCACCATGTAGACAGCCTTCTTTGAAATCCAAACAAGTGAAATCTCACTTCAATAATCTATCTTTTCATAAACTGATACTGATATCCTAATACACACACACCCCACCCCAATACTGCATGCACCGATACCTAAAAAATGCTACCACTTCCCAAACCTTACGATGAAGATAGGTAACACCTGTCTTGGAGGTAACTGTCATAATTAGACTAACAGTTTCAAATTTAATTTATTTCTACGTGTGTAGATTTATTTATACTTTGACTTGTTTTTAAAAAGAATTTGACACCACTGATAGGAAAAAGTCTAGTACTGTGCTATTCAACAAGGCAGCCACCAGCCACGTTGGCCACTGAACACCTGAAATACAGCTCATCTGAGCTTTATACAATACAGACCAGGTTTCAAATACTATCTCAGTAACTTTTTATACTGGTTACATGTTGAAATAATATCTTGGATATATGGGTTGAAATATACATTACTAAAACTAGTGTCAGTTTTTTTTTAAATGTGCCTACTAGAAAACCTAAAGTAACATGAATGGCTTGCCTTTGCAGCTTCCTTTATATAACTGGACAGTGCTGGTCTAGAACATAAATACACAAAGAAATTACGGCCAGGATATTATACTTAAATGACAAAATTCCCTTACCATCTCAGTGAAGACCTTTGTCCCCTCCCTGCTTTCTACTGTACCACCAATCTCTGTCCTTAACACAGTGCTTGGCACATAACAGGCACTAAATATTTTTTAAATGTAGTTGAAGAGAGGCAACTAAGATAACAAGATGAAAATGCAGTATATTAAAGTGGCTTCTGAAAAGTTAAGAAAATCAATTGGCACTTAGAACACCCAGCAGAGGCCTAGTATCTAGGCTTTGAAAGTAAACTAAAAAGCTTAATTCTTATTACCTGCGATATTTTTGATAGTCACAAAAAACAATACTCTTTTACAAAATAAAAGCCAGCTAAGAGGCAAGGCTATCATGCAGCCATTCACACTTTCAGACTACAAGCTGAAAGGACAGTAGGAGTAGAATTTTTCCTCTGCTTTAAATTAACTCTACACTTGATATTTTCTACTTTAACCCACCGAAATTCTGACCTCTGGGATCAATCAGCTATGTTCAGCAAAATGCAGAGAGATTACTCATGAAACTGTAGTATACATTATACAAATTGAGGTAGGCAGAAGAAATACTTTAGAGTCTGTGAAAAACAACGGGCTGCTGAGAGCAACCTGTTAACCAGGAAAACAGAGAGCAGTAAAGCCTGGATGTCTTCCTTTAACCAAAGGTGTCATAAAGAAATAACCAGCAGGCCACCAGCAAGTGGGAAGAGCAGTGATGTCTTCTGCCTTCCCGCTGCGAGCCCCAGGAAGGGCAGCCCGCTCCAAGGAGGTTGAACCTGGGTGCCTGTTTTCTGAAGGTGGGTACACTTGGGAAAGACCCTGCATACCACTCACATAAAAGCTGGTTTTTCTTTAAAGGTAGTTTGTTTCCCCGCCTTCCCTAGACAATCTTTAGGAATATGAAAGTTTAATGTCAAAGAGACTATCGATAGGATACATCCACTCTCCATTAAAAAGGCGTTTTTTCTATTTCTGATCACAACTTGCATACATGATGCTTAAGATACATGGCCATGTTTTCCCATAAATTTACTTAGTAGTTGCCAATTACTCTGCCTATGTCTGGAATTTTGTATTTATTGAGTGAACTGAGCAAAATTCAGTACTTGAGATTTACCAGGAAAAGGTTTTCCCAGATATTTTATAGATATTCATAAGATGTCATGGAAACATAGAAAACTGAAAATATTGCCACCTCTAGAGGTTTTTTTTTAATCTCATAGGGTAAAATGAGAACACAGGGAAATTATTACTTACTGTCTCAACCTTAGTGGCCCTCTAAAATTTTTTTCTACTTCTCTTCTCTTTCATAATGACTGCATTTCAGAACCAAATTGATAAAAAGGGCACAAATGCATACAAAGGAGACTTATTCTAAGGACCCAATGTTGAAGATCCTAAAAATTCCACCAGAACTTTCCATTTGAGAGCACAATCCATGAACTGGGACACCTATGTGGACTAGGCAGTGTAAGTTATTCAGAAACTCAGGGACTTGCCTATAATCTGAAGGACAACCCACTTAACCAGTCTTCGTTTAGATAAGCTTTTCAAATGAACAAAATGTTGTTCTGTGCTTTCTTTCTAGGTTATTCGCATCCATGTCCACAGTGCACGGATAAATGGCTGCATTCCTAGTCCCACCCCCTCTCCACTCTCTTCTTACAGTGCCAAAAACCTCCTAGTGTACTCCAGGGACACAGACCCAGGACCGTGCAGCTTACTCTCTCCCATGCCTCAGCCCCTACATTCCAGTAATACTAGGGACATACAAGGCTTATGGAGTTGTCCCATCTTTGCACTCATTGTTTCCTAAGCCTTAAACTCTTTTCCCTTTCCCATCCTTCTCTCAACTCAGACTGATCCTTCACATCTCAGCAAAGACATCACTTCCCCCAGAAAACTTTACAGGCCCCAGCCTTGCCCACCCAATGACTGGGTCACCCAGTGCTGGTCTCTACGGTGCGCTTCCCATGGCATATCCTCCCCCGCACCTCCTTGCCCCCACATAGCAAGATCACTCCCTCTCTCGAAGAGGACCATGAAGCTCGACATCTGATAAAAATTTCCTTGAAACCAAGGAAATCAAGTCAAACAACTATGACAATGTTTGACAAGAAAATTTTTAAGATTATTTTTAAAGCTTTACAACAGGCATTTCAGACACTTGCTAGATGATAATGCATCATTTTTGAGTCTCCACTAGGTTTAGTACTTAAATACTTTGGGAGGCTGAGGCAGGAGGATTACTTGAGGCCAAGAGTTCAAGACCAGCCTGAGCAACGTAGCAAGATTCTGTCTCTACAAAAAAAACAAAAACTAGCTGAGCATGGTGGTGCATGCCTGTAGTCCCCACTACTGGGGAGGCTGAGGCAGGAGGATCCCTTGAGCCCAGGAATTCAAGGTTACAGTGAGGACACACCACTGTACTCCAGCCTGAGCAAAAGAGTGAGAACCTGTTTCTTAACCACCCGTCCCTCCAAAAAGTTATTTATCTCACTATGCCTCTAATCAGCAAGGTATATTAACCCCACTTCAGAGATAATGAGGCTAAATAACCTACCCAATATCAAGGGCTTGTAATCATTTAGCAGCGCTTCTATTCAAAAATTCAGACTCCAACTCCTGTTCTCTTTCCCTCACACCAGTGGTTCTAATAGTGTGGGCCAGGGTTCCTGCAGGGTCTGTAAGGTCAGACCTAGTTTTCCGTGATACTGAGATGCCATTTGCCTTTTCACTCTCATTTTCCCTAAATGGACAGTAGACTTTTCTAGAGGCTTATGACTTGCACAGACTGTATTCAGAAGCAGATGTGAGAATCAACATTTGAGAAAATGTAAAACAATGCAACTAATTTTTGTTTCGGGAAAGTTATTTTTCATTTAAAAAGTGTTGTTTATGTTAACATACAATGGCTTATTATTTTAAAATAATTAACAAGTCAATACTTTAAACTTTCCTCAGTTTTAATTTCTGAGACAGTAAATATCAATACTTATAACCCACATTAAACAAGCTCTTTGGAGTCCCCTAATAAATTTTAGGGGTCTGAGATGAAAGGTTTGAGAACCACTGTTCTATCAGCTACTGAAAAAGAAATATAAGCTAGGGTTTTTCCTTTCCCTGTAATTATCAAATAACCAAAAGCCTAGAGCTTCTACTAAGGAATATTTCCATATACCAAAATGTATAATTTTGCGCATTTTGATCTGATGAACTTTGGCCTTTTTGTTATATTTTCCTTCATTGACTTTACAACATAAAACTAAAGTTATCTTTAAAGATACTTAAATATGTTACATAATTTAGAAAATGTCCATTCAGAACCCATGAAGCACTTAAAGAGTACAACTTCTATTTCTAAAAATGAAGAACTCAAGAAGGATAAGACTTGACAAGCCTATCTGAAAGTGGTAACTCAGTAGCAAATTATTTGGATATTTCACCCTAATCTGATAGCTTCCCTGCTGTCCAGCATGGTTCTGAATCACCATTCTATCACATATGAAATACAAAATAACTTTAGTAGTTCTAAAATAATTAGACAGATCAATTTGCTAGGGTAAAATGTCAATCATGCAGAGGGAGAGAGATTTTAAAGATATGTGCTAGAATTTTTAATCACCCCCATCATTATCCTTCTGGCAACATAGACTAAAAGGGTGGTATGGTAATATTTGTACAAATCAAATTTAGTATTTCATAAATAAGGCTATATTTCATAATATTTAAGTTTTTCCTTAAAAAATAAAGTTCATTTTACATTGTGTCTACACAGGAAATGACATAATTATAAAGCAAGGTTTGCATTTCAGGAGATCAAAAACCAAAAGCTAGAGCAGAATTAACATATATACCATGTACTAGACATTATTGTACTAATAATGGGGGATGCATTACCCCAATCTCAACACCCTTTTGGCTGGATACTATTTTTCTTGTTTTACTGACGGCTCATAGAAGTCAAATCACTTGCCCAAGATCACTGGGCTAATAGCAGTAGAGCTGGGATTCAAATACCTTTCTGACTTCAAAGCCTATGTTCTTCCCAAGACTTTACGCCTCCCTAGTGTTATTTTCAAAACTGGGTGCTTCAAATCTGGAGAGGCTACAAAGTTAAACAGAAATAAGAAAGCAAATACCATGCGTAAAATAGAAAACATAATTGTACTTATAATGAAAAGACCTCGAATGTCCTTGTCTACAGCCCTTTAAAGGTTCCGAGTTTGTCTATAATGACTCACTCAATAAAGAGGGGAACACGATTGGGGTCTCCCAGCGTAGCCTCCAGGGCTCAGGGCCTCAAACGCCACAGATTCACATGTGTCCTCCGAAATGCCCATGAAGGTATTTTGGACTCTTAAAACTCAGAAAAGCTGGAGGAGATCAACAATTCTCATGCAGGGATCAGACTATAATCACAGGGGGTCTCCTGAAACTGTGCTCAAGAAGATGCTGGAATGAGAAGTCTGAGAAACCACTGCTCTAAAAAAATCCCTTGTTTAGTAAAAGATTTTCCAGGGAGTAAGAAACGAATAATTCCTGGAAACTAAGTCACATTCATTTCTGGCCTAGAAGCCACCTAGCTTCTAGGTTCACAGGCCTCAGGGATGGTACTTTTGGTCCATTCTGAGAAAGGGTGTTTTGCTCTGCGGTTGATAGAAAGCAAGGCCCAGCAGCTGGGCCAGATCTCTACCCTCTGGGCCGGATCTCTACCCTCCAGGCTGGGCCGAGAGGGGCGCTCCCCGCACCTGCGCAGACAGCCTGTCTCCCCCGCCCTTTCCCACTGTCCTCTGTGAGCCAGGACGGTGGGACCATAGGTCCCAGAATCCCTCTCACGAGGAGAACAGAAGCGCCTTCTCTCCTGGGCGGTGCGCGTCTGGCCGCTAGTCCTCCATGCCTTCTACTGATTTCGGGCTTCTCCTGAGAATCACCAAGTATGCCCGAGCACCGAGGGCAGCTTCCCCGAAACACCCCTTGTCCTGCATCCCAGGTGGCCTTCCTGACCACTCCCCCAGCCCAGCCGAGGCCAGGCTGAAGCTTCTGCACTAAATGCCTCTCAGCTGAGATGCCCCAGGGGCTTTGTTTCCCTGACCAGACCCTTTTACTTTCACATAGCTTCAATCCCTTCTGCTCCCACTACCTGATCCCTGGTACAAACTGTTCTTGTGGGCCTGGACAACAGGTTCACACTTTTCATCTTTGCTTCCACATCTATCCTGTGGACTGTCTGATCAATATCACTGGCTCCCCATTTAAGTCCAAATTCCTTAAAACAGAATACAAGAGCCCAACAATCTGGCCCTGACTGACACTTTACAACTTGAAGCTCCTGTTTCCCATGCCTATTTCCTGCAGCAAGCTCGACTTGCCAAGCCCTTGTTTAGCAAACCATCATCTAACCTGAAATGTCTTCATGGGTTCACTTTCCCTAGGTAAGTCCTAGCCAAATTCCAAGCACCCTCACCTGCTGGTATTTCCTCTCTGGACACTTATCACATAATGATGCATGATCTTTTACTGTTTTATATTTTCACATACAGGTCTTGTTTCCCCAAATTGATTATAAATTCATCAAAACAAACACTATGCCTTACAACTCTAAAATCACCTATGGAGTTGCACTCCTAGTGGATGATCAATATATATTTCTCAGTAACGCTCAGAAGAATAGTGTGTACACATGGATATTAATTTTTTATAGACCTAGGGTATAAGCACCAATGTATAATAAAAAGTTATGTTTGTGAATATTTGAGCTTAAAAATTAAATCTGGACTGGGCAAGGTGTCTGATGCCTGTAATCTGAGCACTCTGGGAGGTCAATGTGGGCAGATCGCTTGAGGTCAGGAGTTCAAGACCAGCTAGAGCAAGAGTGAGACCCCATCTCTACAAAAAATAGAAAAACTAGCCAGCCATGGTGGTGCATGCCTGTAGTCCCAGCTACTCAGTAGGCTGAAGCAGGAAGATCACTTGAGCCCAGGAGTTTGAGGTTGCAGTCAGCTATGATAATGCCACCGCACTCTAGCCAGGGCAACAGTCTATCTCAAAACAAACAAACAAACAAACAAAACACAATCCAAACTTAAATCTGTTATCTTATAAACTCTGAAGGATAACAAAAATCTCAGCTCAGAAAAAAGGAAGACTTCTTCTTCAATGCTGGGTACCCAAATCTCTTAAGAGACCAAACATCTGTGAATTACCATTTACTATGATTTTCTACAGTTTGTCATTTAAACTTATATTAACAATCAGCAGTTGGTAAAATAAGTATTACAGAAGTACACATTTCATAGCTTCCCAAGGAAAAAAATCATAATACAAAAGGAGAGATGGAGGAGACTACCACAAACACATAAAACTTTGAAGCAAAGTTTCAGTGCATTTTTAAAACAGGAGAGGGGAGCAATGAATGGAGAAAGAAGAGAAGGAAACAAAAACATTTGTCTGATGAGTGTTCTGAGTCCACTGTCCACTCTCCCTGCTGGCAGTAACCCAGCTCCTTGCAGGCAGGGACCCAGTCTTAGTTATCTACATATCCTTAGCACCTAGCACAATTCCTGGAAAAGGGGGATTCAAGAACTCTTGAATGAATGAATAAGTGCATATTCTAGTGAGTAAATAAAGGGAGTAATAGAAAAAAAGTGAGTTCAAGCAGCCTACAGCTGCAGTCCCCAACTCCCAGGCCTTGGACCAGTACTGATGCAGTCTGGTCAGTTGCCTCTTTTGAACCAGGCTGCACAACAGGAGGTGAGCGGCTGGCAAGAAGCTTCATCTGTATTTACAGCCACTCCCCATCACTTGCACCACCACCTGAGCTCCACCTCCTGTCAGATCAGCGGCAACATTAGCTCCTCCTAGGAGCGCAAACCCTAGTGGAAACCGTGTGTGCGAGGGATCTAGGTTGCGAGTTCCTTATGTGAATTTAATTCCTGATGATCTGAGGTGGGGCTGAGACAGTGATGCTAGTGCTGGGGAGCAGCTGCAAACACAGATTATCATTAGCAGAGAGGTTTGACTATACAGAGACCATAATTAATCAACTGCTTGCAGAATCATATCAAAACCCTATGGCAAGTGACAATGTAATAATAATAGAAATAAAGTGGACAATGAATATAATGGGCTTGAATCATCCCGAAACCATCTCCCCTGCCCCCTTCCATGGAAAAATTGTCTTCCATGAAACCAGTCCCTGGTGCCAAAAAGGTTGGGGACCACTGACCTACAGGATGGAAATTAAGGCACTCATAATGAAGAAACTTTTTCTGAAGTTTAGAGGAGACCTCTTAGACAAGTTAACCATGCTGAAGTTTACAGCGCAATGCAGGCATGCTCCGCGTCCCTTACCTGATGCACAGGCACTTTCTGCGGGGTGTTCTGGGGTGATGGGTGGAGCTGTGCCCAAGGCTGGTGATGAGGGTGTGGGGGTGAAGACTGGTGGTGCAAGCCCGGGTGGGGCTGCAGCGGAGGACAGGTTGGCAACTGCTGAAAAGACGGCTGCTGACCAGGATGTTGTTGGCCAGGTATCAGTCGTTCCTGGATTGCTTGTGGATCTGCAAGGCCAACACCAGGACAACCATTTGGTCTCATGTGCCCGGTCAACTCCCTCGGTGCCGAGGACATGCCCATAAACGGACGAGACTGCTGCATGTTTCTAGGGCCCATATTCCTCTGTCCGATTCCCATGGCACCAGGGGGCTGGTGAGACGGCTGAGGGTGGGGCATATTTGGATAACTGCCAACTTCCATTGGTATCCCAGCACTTCCGGGCCTGACTTGCGGAGGAGGAGTGCCTGCTGGATTACTCATTGCTTTCATAGGTGACATGGGAGGTGGGGAGGCATAAGTTCCCTGAGGCTGTGAAGGATGCATAGTTTGTGTGTTCATTTGGTTAAGTGAGCCACTGGGGTGGATGGGCTGCTGGTGCATTAGTCCTTGACCACTGTTTGATGGGAATCCTACAGCATTGGGGTATCTTGGTACGGACTGATTCATTGGAGTATTATTTGTAAGGCCTAAATTTTGATTCATCCCTGTATTGTTAACTAATCCCTGATTTAGGTTACTGTAAGGATATCGAGAATACTGCCCTGAGTTGTTTATAGTAGGAGAGGGGACTGTCTGGCTCCGAGAACTAAAGTTAAGGGTTTGTGGCCTAACAGCCCCTTGTTGAGGAGGATTCGGGGAGAATCTGGGACTGTGGGCAACGGATTCTCCATGGAGAGCAGTAGGGGGGTGGTGATGGAACTGCTGCACCGAGTGACGCAAGGAAGGTGCCATGCTGGGACTCTGTTGGGGCACGTGGGACAAGTGGCCGGGTCCTGAGGTGGCAATAAAAGGATTTCCCTGATTGAGGCCCTCTTGACCTTGGGAAAACTGGCTCATCCTCTGCTGTGGCTGACCATGCTGCTGCATGGAAAAATCCCCACGTGCCATATAGCTGCCCATCTGCTGCATGTGCTGAGGGTGGCCCTGCGCAGGAGGCCCCGATGGAGCCGGTTGAGGTGGCTGTGGCTGTGGCTGCTGCTGCTGGTAGGGGGCTCGTATCTGGTCCGGTACCTGAACAGCCCGGGGGCCCCACATGGAGCCACTGTCCACGAAAGACTGCCCGTGCCTTTCATTCTGCATTCCAGGGTAGACTCCCATCTGACCGCCACCACTGCCGCCATGGGGAACCTGAGGAACGGGAGGGGTGTGATACTGCGAGTGCGGAGACGCAAGTCCGTTCCCAGGGGCATTACTCATCATTCTGTTAGGCTGATCCATCAGATGTATCTTTTGTTGTTCATACTGATTATAGTGATCGAAATGTGTCAACTTTGTTTGATTCTGATTAGTGGAAGGATGGTGAAGGGACGGCTGCAAGGAGGCAAAGCCTTGGTCTATCGGCATCTGCTGGCCCATGGGATTCACTGGGGTTTCAGGGTAACCACATTCGCCAAGATTTTCAAGACCTTCACTGAAAATACTCCCATCCTCGCCAAAAAGACTCATCATTCCTGGATCCGCCATCTTCTTCCAACACACGGCTCCTCCAAAGGATAGCTCGAGAGCTTGTCTGTGCTTCACTTCACTGAGGTGTTTGTCCTCAAAGCCTATAATCCTTAACTAATCTTCTTCATGTCATTCCATATTTCTTTAATTCTCCTGGACCCTGCAGTGTCAGGCAAAGTCTGGATATAAGTCCTAGAAGGGAGTGGGAGGTGGGAGGAGGAAGGAAGAAAACAAAGAATTAGGAACAAATGATAAAAACAGCCAGTATTTTACACATTTGAATTTGGTTTCCATCAACAGTACTAATCTAGCCCCCTCACTGAGCTGTATTTTAGAAATCTAGTTCACTTCAAGAGAAACTCATTAGCTTCTACCAGAAGCATTATTATGATCGGTTACTTAGAAAGCAAGCAAAACACTAACCTTAACCTTAAATTAATCCATTCACTACACTTCCTAGCATTCCATTCTTGGATGGAACAGAACAAAAGAACACAACATGAAGCAGCAGCAGCTGCCACAGCAGGCAAGCAGATGTATGAATATAGCCAAGCAGCCCATCTGTTGAACTAAAGCCCTGGAAATGCTCTGGTTACCAACAGCCCGCCCTTAACCTTATTCCCCTGAGCGGTGTAATCAGATGAGCAGCAGCAGCACCGAGGACTGTGAAAAGCTCAACTTAGTTAAATTGACTAGAGGATTACACAAATACCAAAATCAGTCATTTCGTACAAATTAGATATTTACAGCCCACATACAACTATGTAACAGCAACAGAGGCATCTCACAAGAAGCATCCATAATGATGTTGAAAAGCAAGATTGAGAACAGTACAATAAATTCATAATTTCATTATGTTTAATGGCAGAAATATACAAGATTCAGAGAGAGACTAAAAGAAAAGCTTTCATTCTCCAAGAGCACCAATTTCACTTATGGCTCTGGGCCCACCACATTCCCAATCTGCACCGACGGCAAAAGCAGCCCAATCACCAGGCTCATTATTCACCCACAAGCACGCTGGGCTCTTGTGATGGACCAGGATCCCACGTGACCACTTAGAGTCACTCTAGCTGGGTGAATACTTTATAGACGATGGCTATTCTCATTAGTAGAAACAGAGAACTTCCCCCCGAAACTGGTCAAAACTGAAAATTATTTTAACAGAATAAAGTTCAAAACATCCACGCAGCCCTCACCATTGCCTTGAGACCTTTTGTGACAAGGCAGGACACAAGGAGGTAGGGAGAAAAGTGGGCAGACAAATCCATCAGCATCCTCTGTGCTTACAGCACTCACAGTATATACTATGCAATGCTCCATATTTTATTCAAACTCTTCCTAACAGATTTTGTGTCAGAGCAAAATAACTAATGTAAAGAATGTCTTAATAATCACAACAGGAAAAGTGGGCTTTTTTTGAGTGCCAATTAAATCAACAACCTAATAAAGAACTGATTCACATAGGAAAAATGCCTGAAATCTTAAACATCTTTGGAATTTAACTCATTTTTTCTCTTTATAAGCACATTAAGCATTGTGTGATACTGGCCCATTTAAAAAAACTATCTTTTTGAAGAATTTCCAAAGTGATGTTATAAACAGGCTCAGTCATAAATTCTACTGACACGCTTCCATGTGAGCATGGGAATGAACAATGGTGTAACCCACACTGCCGAGAACTTACCAGTAAAACAGATAAAAATTCCGTTTCTGCCTGCCCTATTCTAACATATTCCTAACACGGGGAAAATTTTGCTTACAGAAAATGTAAACAACATTCCTGTTCACTGTCAGAACTACAGACATAACACCTGAGAGGGTCCCCAGGTCTGTAGTTTTCAGGTGACAGCTGTCAGCTACAGTCAAAGGTCTCCTCACTCCAGCGCTAACTGCCATGAATTTTCTGATCTACTTTCTCCAAATACAGAGGTCAGATAGGTGAAAATAAGGTGAGCGTGAAAACCATTTTACTGAAAACATGCCACTTTACTATGCAACTACCTTAAAATCCAAAATAAAGAGAAGTAGAAATCTCCAGTGCCAAATACAACAAATATTTATAGATTGAATTTACTCCTAAAAAGCCTCAGCAGTCAGTCTTCATTTATTCAAGGCTCATTCTAATTTTCAAGGAAATAAATACTGGGATGGACCTGATAATAGCTTAAACCAGCCGTGCAGACTAATCACTTACCAAAGTAACCCTTCAAATTAGCTTAAGGAAAGTAACGTCTACTTATATGTCCTGGACAGCCTTGTTTTATAGAATAGCAGCTTCGTCCTCCAGGGTCCACCAGGTGTCATGGGAGGAAATGCTACTGACTGGATGAGGTCTCAGCCAGCTCCGGGAGAAAGGGGATCCCAGAGGGAGTGGACAGCTTGGCCCACTGGTGACCCTCTCCTGGAGGCCCGCTGAGCCCAGAGGCAGAGACAGAAGCATGGGAAGGCACAAAGCAGTGAGTGAGCCCTTGCTGAGAGTAACCACACCGACACTTGGCTGCTCCTCTTCCTTCTGGTCCCCTCCTCCTTCCCACGGAGTGGCCATTTCCTGGAGGCATGAAAATGCCAGCATCACTGCTACCAAGCAAGCATGTCGCCCACCACGACTGCGACACACTCAGGTGAGCCATGGGCGGAGAAGTCTGCCTGGCTTTACAGTCTGTCATTAGTGACCACTCACACTCAGACAGCCACCAACACCTTCCTGCCCCTTTTCTGACCTCAAGACCCGGCTGGCAACCACGCCAGGAATCCATCTGGTAGCTGTATTTCATATTTCTGATTTGAGCTAATCTAATTAATTTGTTTGGGCTTTTATGATTTGATCAAGACCATTTGAATGCCCACATGCTTGTCACAGCTGCAATGTGTAATTTTGTGTTTCTATAAAAGATACTTATTTAAAACTCTTTTTTGAAGGCTACTTTCTCTACATTCAATATCTACATTTGCTATTTCTAGAGCAGCACTGCCCAATAGGCCACAAATGAGAGCTATATGTGTAATTTTTAATTTTCTAGTACCCACATCGTAAAAGTAGCCCAAAAAAGAGTGAAATTAATTTTAATAATTTCTATTTAACCCAATATATGCAAAATATTATCATTTCAACATGTAATCAATATAAAAAAGAATGAGATAGCTTTCATATTTGAGTATTAGTCTTTGAAACCCAATATATGTATTTTACAGCACACCTCAATTCCTACTGGCCACACTGCAAGTGAAAACTGTACACATGGGGCTGCTGGCTACCACACTGGACAGTATAATTGTGAAGTATCAAAAACAAGAAATGGAAATAACAAGTCAGCAGTGGTATCAAATAATTCTCATAATCATCACTTGAGTAATAAATATTCAAGTTGTATTTATGCTTCATTTGGCTTTAAATAAAAATTAAGCTAAATCTCAAATTATATTCATTTATTTGAAATGTATTTACTGAGCATCTACTATGATCCAGGCACTAGTCTAAGTGCTGGCAGAGATACCAGTGTATAAAATAAACAAAATTCCCTCTTGTTCTCAAGGAGCTTACATTCATCTGTAAATGATGAATCTCTTAAATGAGAACTGAGATTTGCAGCTTACGTTATAAAAATTTAGGATACCATTCCACAAAATACTCTTTGGTAATTTACGATGATGACTGTTCTAACTAGGTTTGATATCATGTAGTAAACAGCACAGATACATATAATAAAGATATAGTCATTCACGTTTCAACTTAGTGCCCTACCGGCAAGCATTTTCTGAGAAGTCAACTGAAGGAGGGTTCAAAAGGTGCGTGTGTTAGGGAGCGAAGAGGGGGCAGTGGGAGACTGCCAGGCTAACAGAATCATCAGTGACAGAGGCTCGCCGTGAGACCAATCGCAAACATTTTAGGGCTGGCGAGCAATCTGAATATCCTCTAATCCAAATTCCTCTTCATTTACCAGATGAAAAAACTCTTTACAAGGCGGAGAGGATAAAACATCTTCTACAAAAATATTTTAGTGACAATTCTCAAAAGTGAAAGAGATGAATGGATGAAAGGGCACCTTAGCAGTGAGGGCGAAATACCAAAGACCTATGCTGGGTCCGTTTTATTCACAGACGAGTCACTAAAACAATTGCTGCCATAACCAAATAGAAGAGAGTTTCCTTTCAGAAAATTTTTTTCAGTTATACTATATATAACTTTTAGGGAAGCAAGCACATATCAATACCAATTGGAGAAACCGGTAAATTTTATTCGGAATAAGCAGAATGAAAAACAGGCAGATCCAAACACAGAATCAGCGATGAAAGCAACGAGTGCACAAGAAAGCAAGATGAAAAAGTTACCAAAAAATTAATATTTAAAATGTATTTTATATCTAATTTATTAATATTTTTAGTATTTTTATTTGTTAAATTTATATTTGATATATAAAAATTTGTATATAGACATAAATATAATGTAGTGATTTCTGACCTCCCAAACCTTAAACAATTCTTTACTATGCTATTCTCAAAGTAGATGACATTCATAGCTGAGTTTTAATTTGGTACCATAGTGACACAGAACCATTTTATGTCACATGCACGGACTGGAAACCTAGCAAGGAGATAGGTGAATACAAAACACCTGTTACATGTAAAATATTTCCTATAGCTCAACCACTTTTCATCCAATTATGTAAGCAAAATGCCATCCAAAGGAAACTTTTTGGATAAACAGCCAACACAAGCGGCAAGTGTGAAATCATAGGATATTTGCCTATTAAATGCTGAAGACTACTTTGCTGTTACATAGCTTAATTTTGAATTGTTCTCTTTAGATTTTTCTCTACCACCTCCAAACAGCCTGAGGTATAGAACACAACTGTGGCAATGACGCTGGGCATGAACGTGAAGCATGTATCAGAACTTCCAGGAGAGTGTCTGACAGCTGGAAAAACAACACATCACTACCCTCACCACAACCCATGAAGACACCTCTTGACCATCAAGCCTACAAATCGTTATCAAGAGGGGAAAGGATCTGCATGCTGATAGGTGGACGCACCAAAGATAAAGGAATAGGCTCGCTGCTGAGCTTCCGTTCAGTGAAAGTCCTTTCAGCTAGATCAAGAAGCCTGTGGACAGCAAAAATCCCACCCATCCAACCCACCTCTTGGGAAACTTTAGCGAGGCGATGCTTGCTGGTGGAGGAGACATCTATACAGCTGACAAGGTCCTGGATAAAGAATCAGGAAGCAGGCCAGGCGCGGTGGCTCACGCCTGTAATCCTAGCACTCTGGGAGGCCGAGGTGGGCGGATCGTTCTGACCTCAGGAGTTCGAGACCAGCCTGAGCAAGAGCAAGACCCCGTCTCTACCAAAAACAGAAAGAAATTAATTGGACAGCTAAAAATATACATAGAAAAAAATTAGCCGGGCATGGTGGCACATGCCTGTAGTCCCAGCTACTCAGGAGGCTGAGGCAGAAGGATTGCTTGAGCCCAGGAGTTTGAGGTTGCTGTGAGCTAGGCTGACGCCACGGCACTCGCCCCAGGCAAGAGAGTGAGACTCTGTCTCAAAAAAAAAAAAAAAAAAAAAAAAAAAAAAAAAAAAAAAAAAAAAAAAAAAAAAAAAAAGAATCAGGAAGTGCCCCCAACATCAGAATATCAAGTTCACTACTACTCATATCCAGATTTGTTTTGCGGACCAAATGGTGCCCTTCCTGAACCCCAAGACAAGACCACACTTTCTTCCTTATTAGTGTGCTTGGGCAGTGCTGACACACCATGACTGTGCTGTGCAATCCAGCAGCCACTAGCCACATGTTGCGATTTCAATTAATTAAACTAAATAAAATTTAAAATTCACTTCCTTCGTCACACAAGCCACATTTCAAGTGCTCAACAGTCACGTGTGCTTGGCTGCTACTTATTAGACAGTGCATATTATGGAACATTTCCATCACAGCAGAAAATTCTATGGACAGCACTGCTATATTATTCTTGGGAGCAACATTTTTAGACAAAGACCATATTAAATAGCAGCAAGACTCTCTCATGAAAAATATTTTCTCCTCCTCAGAGATTAGTATTTTTTAAAGGTCCACACCTATCCTTTGTGATGAAATATATGGTATTCTTGCCATATAACACATTTTATGTTACCTATATTTTCAACCTATAAAATTTCTCCTTTCTGTAATATCTCCCAACATTTCTATTTCTTAATCATTTTCACTATGTTAACTATGCTAAGAATAATTCTCAATTATGCAAAATTCAGAAAAAGATTTTGGAAAAAAAGGATATGAAATCCTTCAAAGGTCTGTTAGTCCAAGTACCATATTAAAAATAAAACCATAATTAGTAATATGGATTGCACTGATAGATTCCATTTATATCACTAAGTAACCTCCAATTTTACGGATATTAATTGAAGAGAAACACGTTTTTAGTAAGGAAAACCTTGCTCTGAGCTGATGTTGTATGAGCATTAGTACGTTTTTGTGTCAGCATTCCCTGTGGCAGCTAATGCTATCTCCATCCACCCCTTCAACCTTGCCAAACAAGGAGAAATAATCCTAGATCCTTACTGTCATCAATAATTGGAAAAATATCTAATGAGCACCTACTTCGTGTAAAGCATTTAACAGACATTGGGTATACAGGGTTTAACAAAACAGATGTGGTCCTGTCCTTGTGTATCTTGCTGTTCTAAGAAGTGCCCCTCAGATATCCCCTGTATTTAAGACATTGGCCAACTTGCTAATTCTGTCTCCTGAATACCTCACAGGTCTGCCTCCCTCCTTCCCATTTACGCTATCTCTGATGTAGCCAGGCCTTCATGGTTTAGCAAATGACAAAAAATTAGAGGTCTAACTGGTTCTCCCAACACTTTCACACTAGTGATTTATCTTCTAAAGCACAGACTGCATCATCTCTCCCTGATGAAAACCCTTAAAGGACTTCCCATAGCTTTCAGGACCGAGTCCAAATCAACCAGCATGCTTGAAGGCACTCTGTAATGAGATTCCCGTCGACCTCTCCATTCTCAACTCCCCAAACACCCTTCCCTCTGCCCCCTGAAACACTAACACCCCCACTAGAGGTTTTACCAGTTTTACTTGCTACCTCACACCTTGAGTGGCTTCTTCACACCTGTGGTCTCTCCACTTCTGGCCTCCTCCCTTCGCCCTGTGCAGCCTGGCCTCTTGTTCATCTCAGTTCCTTTGTTACCATTTGTCTAGAGAAGCCTCCTGACCCTCAGTCTTCCCTCCTCAGGCTGATTCTGAAGCCCGCCCTGGTACTAGTACCACGCCACTATGAATAAGAGCTACGAAAGTGCCAAGCACATTGCTGTTCTTGTTTGTTTACAGGCCTCTCTCTCTGGAGACCAGAGCTTCCCTGAAGTGGGGTCCTGGGACAGCACTCCTCAGAGTTGATGAGAGATGCAGCATCTCAGGCTCACCCCAGACCTCCTGCACCAGAATCTTTTATTAACAAGGGCCCTAGGTGATTCCTATACACGTGAAAGTTTAGGAAGTTCTGAGACTCTAGTTCCTCCTAAACTATAGCACAGACTGACTACTCAATTAACGTGAGAATGAATCAACAACAAATGACACTTGTCCCAAATAATTACAAAGCAAGTAATACAAAGATGTTTCACTTAAAGAAAGAAAGGTAGTCTTTGCATTTGTGACTGACAAAGAAACAATACTTACTTCATCCAAAGAATTATGAATAACAGGGACAAATGTTAATCTGGAATAGTTCACGAGGAGTGGGAATCTAAAAGTGGTTTAACTTTAAAGCAGATATGCCCATCTGCTTGCCAATCATTTTTGTGAGATAAAAAAAAAATGCAGTTAACATTAATATCTAATGCTAAGTTACATAACATGCTGTTTCAAAGGTTTCTTGCAGAACTCTTTCAGTTATTTCTACATAACTTTGAAGAGCCTGGATATTCTGAGTTGCCTTTCAGATAAAGAAGTGTGTTTTTTTCCTTACATATAGTGCTGTGGCTAATATGTTTCCTTTCAAGGCAACCAATAAAATAGCACTTGGTTAACAGCTTATACTACGTGCATGCCCACAGCACTAATTTTTTTTCTAGATGGTCAAAAGCATTATATTGCCCCATGCATAAGCTGTGCCACTAAAGCACAGGAATCATGGAAATTTTTGTCCTTTAGAGAATGGCCTAAATTTACACCCTGCAATTCAACATTCAAGTATCACTCTCTAAAGAAAACTCCTTCAAAGGCCAAGCCCACTGAGAAGGTGGCCAGCACTCTGATCCTAACCCAGAGACGGCTGGCCTCATGCCCTGGTGCAGACACTAGGAACACACATCCAGCACGGTCTTCTTCCCATACAAAACGTGCCGTGGCCCAGCAGTAGACTGGCACACATTCTGATGACACCTGAAGTACTCAACGTTATATGGCATATACATATACATATATATGTTTATACATATCAATATATACCGTATCTATATGTATAAAGTACATATCTATGTAAAATATGTATATCTACCCCATATATTTTTGATGTTTCCCTAATTAGTTATAATATGGAAGAGGGGGAAAAGCAAATGAAGAAACACGTCCAGAAACAAGTAAATAGAAATTTGTGAAAGTAAGTTATTTGAAAACAGAAAAAAATTAAATTTCAGAAATATATTTCAACCCACCTAGCAAGTTTAGAGTGCAGACTTATGGAAGAGTAGTATAAATTTTACAAAATTTGCTCACCACTAGCATGTATCTTGTTTAATACTGTAAAATATCCTGGGACATTTTAAAATACAAAGCTTGGTTGGTGTACAAAGGCCAAGGACACCATGCTTATTAGCCTAATAAAAAAAAAATCACCATTAGAAAATATCTTTTTCCACTCAGTCTAGACTTATTTTGAGCTACTGACCTGATGCACACATACAAAGAACATCTGGGTGATATCAAGCCTACAAAAAGTAAGAGCAGAATAAAAGGAAGAGAAGGAAGGAGCTGCCGCGTGGCCACGCTCTGTCCAGGGATCCCCTGGCAGTCACGAGCTCCCGCAAGGCTGACACTGAACCACTGGAGGATGCCAGGGGTGAGACAAGGGCAGCCCGCTGAGGGGCTGCAAGAACAGCAAACAGCCAATGGCTCTTGTGAGAACCATGCTTTTTGTGTCCTTACTGCAGTTGTCACTGATTAACTGATCTGGCAATTTCCTACATTCTTCTGCATTTTAAAAAGTTTTGAAAAGCTGAAAAAAGATTTTTTTTTCATATTCCAGGGGGAGCTTAAAAGTGTACCCAATCCTGCCTGGTTTGAAAGACAAAACCAGAAAGAGTGTAGTTAAACAGTGTTTTCTGATACACACTACCAACATTTTTTCCTTAAAGAGGCTGGGGGGAGGCAGAACCCTGGGCAACATCACAGATGAAAATAATCTGTTTATTCTCTTTTCTAGAGCAGAGCACATGTGATGGGAAGGAAGCCTTATCCATCATGAATAAACCTGCGCACAAAGACAGGCAAAGCGTCACAGCATAACAATGGCAAGGGTCACACATGAAGCTGCCGAGCTTTCTAAGACTGATGCCTGTTAAGGCACCATATTCCATGCAAAAGAGAAATACACAGGAATTATAAAAATTCAAGTTTTCATCAGGGAAGCAAGCAACATAAAAGTGAATCCGAACTGTAGAGGGTTGAGGAGATCTTTGGAAGGGTATTAGAGAAAGTATTTTGGAAAACTACACATAATCTCACAAAGGTAAATCTACATGAGGGAAAAAAACTGAAGAACACATAAATGTAACTTAGTTACTGTAATGTTAAATTTCTATTTCAAATAAATATTTGACAGGGGAGAAATTAAGTATGGAATACATAGTAAACAGTTTCACATCCGCTATTTCATAATCATTTCAACTTATAACGAATCTGGAAAACATTTTTTTCTATACAGTAGAGTTCCCGTTATCCTCAGGGACTATGTTCCAAGACCCCCACAGCGGATGCTTGAAACCTCGGATAGTACTGAACCCAAGTGGCATCAATCAGAACACATTTCTGCTCAATCTTCCACCCACAAATGTAATGTTTTTTTCCATCTTAACTAAACACTATCATACACTGTGACCCTAACTTTTGCAGTTTGAGGTGTGACAGAAAAACTAGCATGAATTTCATTTTCCTTCTTCACAATTTCACAGGCAGAAAATTCATTCTTACCATAGATCTTAGCAACTTCAGTATACGATTTTTTTCCCTTAAGTCAAGAATTCACCTTTTTACTTAAAGGAAGCACTTTACAGCTCCTCTTTGGCATATCTGAGTTGCACTAATCTTGCACTCTCGGGGCCATTCCTAAGTACAACAGAGTGACTTGAACACAAGCACTGCAATCCTGTGGCAGTCGTCAGCGTGACAATCAAGACAACTACTAAGTGACTAACAGGCCAGTATCATCTACAGCATGGAAACGCTGCACAAAAGGTGATCATGTCCTGGGTGGGAAAGCGCAGGACGGGGCCAGATTTCATCACACTGCTCAAAAGAAAACACAATTTAAAACTTATGAATTTTCCATTCAGTACTTTCTGACCATGGTGGACTGCGGGTAACTGAAACCACAGAAAGCAAAGCCTCAGTCAGATTAAAGGAAGGGACTACTGTTCCTACATTTATCATAAATGCAAGTAGGTTTTACAATGCCACCATAATCAAAACTATCACTTTCATTAGCTAAACATGCCCATCTTTTAACCAGATTAAATGTCTTACTAGCATATGATAAAAGACAAAGGTTTTATCCATAAAGTCTGTGTATTTAACTTAACATTTTCCTATGTTTACAGCAAAGGCTCAACCTCAAACTGGCCTCTCTCCTTATTCCCCAGCAATCATCTGGGTTTCCTTCCTCTAAATAGCTGTGTACTATGGAACAAACTAACTTCATGAAACATCTTTTATAATATTCTAAGTAAATGAATTCATAAGCTAAATCTGATTTTCAAAAAAAACTATAATATATTCCGTAACAAATTCTTTTTTTTTCCTGCACTAGCATGCTATTCTACATCATTGAAAGCTGACTGTAATAACATGCTTCTGCCTGTTATTTTCCCTAAAAATCATTTGACTAACCAATTCTAATTTTAAGTAGTATACACATATGAGTGTACAAGATTCTTGATATCAGGATATTATTCTAACCTGCAGGTAAACTTTATAGCTCAGTTTGAAAAGAGATCCCACTGAAGTAGTCAGAAATTTCTACACTGTGTCCATTTTGATAATAGATCAATATTTAGGTACACCTCAAATTACCAAGTAAAAGAGACTGTAATACAAGAAAAGGTAAAGAAAAGGGAGAGAATGTGCCACTACCAGTCATGACATTTGTTTTATATAATGAGGATGATCAAAATAATTTAAGACTATGTATGAAGCTTTATGATTGAATTCTGCCCTTGGTTTAATCAAAGATTATAAAAAGAACCAGACACCTACTCAGCTTTAAAATAGAGTTTACTAAGGCCTCAGACTGCTGCACCCACCCATTTGAATGTTTTTAACGAGTTTAATACTACATATTAATAAAATTATGATCCAGATAAGGAAATCTAAATAATTTTCATCAGTGATAGTATTTACATCATATATACCTACCCACATTTTCAAATTTCCTCCCTCGTATCTACTACATCTCTAACACACTAACTGCCACACTAGGAAAAAAATGTTTTTCCTTGGGGCCACGGTGTTTTATTACAAAAATAGAATAAAAACTTCGAAAACAAAACGATCCTTTCTAATTTAATGAAAAATTTGTTATTTTTTACTGTTTTCTATGTGTGAGTTATATGCAACTTGAAAAACAGTTCGCATGACTCCCAAGGTAGAGACATGTGAGTTACATATGCTTCATAAGGCCCCAGGCTCAAAACTAGCATGAGTTAAATACAACTCACATGGCAGTTAATGTGCTAAACATACCAAATTCTCTACTAATATGTCCATTCCTCAGAGGTAACTGGAAAATAGTCACTATTTTTCCTTACAACAATTCTAAAAAACATAAATAAGGGTTTCTCACTATGTTGAGAGTTTAGCAAAAACAATATTATGACAGACCATGCATCTCAGTTTTCTACTTCAAAAACATACTCACAAGCACTCTGTGCTCTGGTTGGGCACTTGTCTGGAGCTCTGGGAATTACACTGCCAAGTTTCCTTAGTGCTAAAATGCTGCCATCCTAAAACAGTGAGATAGCTTATGGTAAAAGTTCTTACATATCACTTTGTACTTGAAATAGCTTAAATCATCAGATCCAAATAACAAGTACTTAATAGCTTGTAACCTATCAGAATCATGTGTAACTTTTTGCAGAATGAATTTAACTTTTCTGTTACTTTACTTTTGAAAGAATTCTTTCCATTTTTCCATATTTTTCTGTGAATAAATGATGCCCTGTTTAAAGGGTGACTTGTAAGTATAGATTATATTTTGCTATTTCTTTCATCAAAACCATTTCAATGTCCCCCAGTTTTAGTTCTATAAATAAGCCCAGTGTCCCCAGGTAGGCAGGTACATCAAGAAAGACCCTGCATTTTATGTCTATCACGTTGTATCCCCAATGTCAGACCCAGTGCCTAAAAAACACTTACGGAATTAGCTATTGTATAACATCCCAGTATATTACTAACACTCCTCCTTCCAATCACAAAAACATGGGAGGGTCAATAGCTGCCTGGCTCCTTAAGTTTCTATCCACACAAAGGAGGGGAGGGGCTTGGGCTGGGGCAGGGAATTAAAGCACCTCCCATCTCTCCGCTAATACTGTGCCATTCCGTTCCAAAGAACTGCACCTGGGTGACACTCTTCCAGCTTTATGACTGCTTACTTGCATGATGACATGTTCCAGCCTTCAGAGCAAATCTACCAGGGCAACATGGGCTGGCATGTTTCCCATCAACAGGATCCAGTAATCTCTTCTTCCAGCCCTACCTTCTCCCTGCTCTCTAGTGCACCCAAGAAAGGTACTGAGTGCTACTTACTGCTTAAAATATTTGAAAACTGCCTCTCAAAAAGGTCCAAAGTTCTCTACCTACTGCTTTCTCATCTATTTTAAGCTCTATCAACCTTTGCTAACAATTCAACATCAAGGATTTAAAACTATAACGTTAGCTGTCATCAATAAACAATAAAATGTTTGAAATAAATCTTGATTATTAAGTTCACCTGACCCTTTCAGGCCACAGCTTATCTTTTAAGCATTTCTAATGTGATCCTGTATAAAACTAGTAGCCATGTGAATATGCTGAAAATAACTGGTTCTTGATAAATCAAAAATAATTTTTTAGTAAAATGGTATTTTTGCATTGTAATATCTTTATATCTTCCTGTAAACAAGCTTTGAGTTTTTCAGTTTGTTTTTTGTGAATTTTCTGACCCTTCCAATACTGTCACCTATTTTGTTGTTCTTTGGGGCAAGGGCTCTGATGAAGGTAAGAAGTGAATGCCCAGAGGCACACAGGCAGCCCCACCACTCCCTATGCCGTCCAGCACAGTGGCCATTAGCCCCATGTGGCTAGTTAAATTTAAATTAATTGAAATTAAACAAAATTTTAAAACTTCAGTTCTGCCGTCACACTAGCTACAGCCATAAGTGGCTAGTGGCTACCAACCTGGGCAAAGTAAAAATGGAGCATTTTCATCATGACAGAAAATTCAGACAGTGCTAGTCTAGAGGACTCTGTCTAAGGCTGCCTAAAGAGCAAGCTCACCTGGTGTAGGAGCAGGGCAAGAGGTGAGCAGAGGAGGAAACACCATCCCTGAGGCACAGGGAAGCAGAACTTACCCAGATGGCTGCAAATGCCTCCACGTGGCTTAAGTGGAGGCCACGTCATGAAGGTGTTATAATTCATTTTGAATTCACGGAGAAGTCACTCCCAAGTTTTTAAGCTATGTTTTTCAGAAAGATGTACTTTTTAGGAAGAATCACACTTACTAAAATGTGGAGCACAGGTTGGAAGAGGTAGGAATGGTAGGAGGCTGGAGCCAGGAAGACCAGTTAGAGAGCTCATCCAGGAACGCAGGTGAGAGACGACAGCGCCCCATAGGAAGAGATGGACGTATAAAACGGAAGGGAACTGCCCAGTCATCTGACGTGGTTTCTGGGTGATGGGAAGGCTGGGATGATAACCAGGACTCTGGCTTGGGTAACTGAGCAGATGGTAATACCATTTGCTGAAATGTGGGGAACAGAAGAGAAGCAGGATTTATTTGAGATAGGATAGAGGTGCAGAGAAAGTTCACAGAGAGCTTTCCACTGGGCAGCACAATACAAAAGTGAAGAGCTCAAGAGAGAATGCTGGGCTGGAGATGAGGCTGTGTTAAGTCAGTGACAAACAGAACGAAGGCAAACTCTTAGAGCAGATGAGATCACCCAGAGAACATGCTTAGAATGACAGGAGAAAAGAACAAGGACAGAATCCTGAAGAATACCAGCACTTACAGGGCTGTCAGAAGAGTGAGCAACAAGACAGAAGCGAACACCTAGAAAAAGCTTTAAGAAGGAAGTGATCAACAAGTTCAAACGCTACAAAGAAGCAAGGTAAGAAAAACGTCCATCAGACTCACCAAGTCAGATATTAGTGACTCTGTTAAAAAGTAGTTACAAGAAAGCTGGGAGGCAGAAGCTCACATAAAGGTGGTGAGCAATGGAGAGAGACAGAAAAGATCACTCCGCCGTCGGGCTGAGGAGGAGAGGAGAAAGCTGGGTGGTGGTGGAACCAGACTGATTGAAGACTGGTATTTGTCTACTCATCACGAGAAAACAGGATGTGCTCAAACACAAGCCAGGTGACCCTGGGGGCTTCCTCAGCCTCTCTGAGCCTGTGTATAAAATGGGGATAATAATTTTATCTCAGAGAGTTATTAGGAGAATTAAGGGCATTAGTATTTGTGAAGCACTTAAGCAGTGCCTGCCACTTAGTAAGCACCATATAGGCATTCTTTGGTTGGGGGGTAGGGGCGGCAAAATAGACAAACACTAACAGAAGCAGGCACAGAGAGAAAGAGGAGTAAGATGGGTCACAGAGGAGGGGGACAGTCAAGGAAACAAGTCTCTGAAGAGTGAGATGGGAGAGCAGGGCCCAGTGTGGAACAGGCGGAATCTGCCTCTTGTCCTGGCATAAGCAGGAAGGCAGGCGCAGACGAACAGAAGCAAGCACGCAGTGGATGCGTTTTCCCTCCGATAGCTACGATAGGCTTGGCGAGTTCAGAGGGAGGCAGTGGTCATGAGGTGTTTGTTCAAAGAATCAACAGACAAAATTGCATAGAACACTATGAACCCACTGAAGGTCTGAGTCAACTCTGAAGTAACTCAACCTGCTCTAGATAGAACTTCCTTTTCTCATTTGTAAAATACAGATGATACCACCTACCTCTAATTCATGAGACTACATTAGCATTTAGTGCAGATAATCAAATGCTTTCCGCTTTAACTTGAAAATTTTCAGTATGCAAAATATTTGACCAGGCTGGGTGGCCTTAATCCAGTTACTTAGCCTCTCTGACTTTTGGTTTCTCATCCGCAGAGAGGGGAGGTGGAAAGGGTGCTGAAAAGAATGGCAAAAGTCCCTTCACTCTAAGATGCCAACCTTACTAGCTTCACGATTAGAAATATGCTAAGTATAGCTGTCCTCTTCTGAAATTCACATTTCTGACGACAGAAAAATAATCCAAATTTCAAGAAGCACAGATAATTGATAAAAAGCGATTATACAGATAAATCAAATGCACATACGTTATCGAAAAAATTCAGTGACGCCTCAGTTTTAAACGTCAAATTACCAGGAAACGACTAGTAATTGTAAAGTAACTGCTCCTCCCTAAAAGCAAGTTAACACCTAGTTTTTATAGTAAAATGTGTACTTCTGGTGTCTATTGCTCTAAACCGCCATTTCTCGGAACATGCTCACTTACAATCCGGTGAAGAGGCATCAAAGGAAACCCCTCTGCTCCAGCCCACCTAGAGGAGGGGAGTCGGGGCACCGGGACACCTGCCAGCACCACCGCTAGGAAAAAGGTCTCAGGTGCTTGCAGGCCCATTCCTGAAGGGTTGGTCCTGAGATGAGGGAGTAGGCTGAAGCAATCTTCTCAGAAGAGGGAAAGCTCTGCTGCCCTTTATTCTTGAACAGGTCTGGCAGCACACAATCTCTACCTGCCCACAGTACAGACTTTCCGCCATATAACTGCAACCCTTCCATCAAAATAACAATTCAAGGGTTCAGGATATAACTACAGGGTGTCCTATAATGTGGATGTTTAATATATTCTTTCCATCTCCCAATTGCTGGCCGAACAATTCTCAGTGAGAAGTAGCCTCCATAATTTCCTTTTCCAATAACAAAATAGGTTAATGTCAACTGTAATCACCCAGGATCCCATGAGGATGACTTAACCTCTTCAAACCCTTACTCAAAAATACGTGCAGTAATATAAAAAATATCCGAAAATCCTACTCTGCTATTAGTCTTGATAGTCTACCTTGGAACACTCCTTTCCTCAGATTTCCAGAGTACACAGATGGAGGACATCTTGCATCAAGAAACCACAAGGTCCAATGATTATTCCAATGAAAGAAAAAAAGAAGAAGAAGAAAAAAAAAGAAACCACAAGAAATTTCATCTTCAAGCCATCCTTCACCATGACTTCCACAATTTCTAAAACTTTCAGAAGAGATTACAGAACACACCTTTAAAACTTCTTCGTTCCTAACAACCCACCATCTACATTTCCCCACATCTAGAATCTGGAATGCTCCCGACTTCCTTTGCAGGGCTTGGGAACTCAAGCCCACAGCGAGAGGGGACTTGTGGTTCTGGGAGGCCCCTGGAGGGCTGCTCCTGCCACCTTTTATCCCTAGTACTTACCACTGGGATTAGGATAAAGCAGGTACATGAACATGCTTGTGGAAAGAATAAAAGATAACAGTTCTTTTTAATAAATAATCCACCAAAATTTGAGTTTCTGGTTCTTGATATGGAAAGGCAAATTGGAAACACTTGAATGCCAGATTTGCACACTCTGTCCTTACTTATCCCAAAGCTTGTCTGCCCTCAATTTTACATATCTAATAGCCCTGAGCCAACCCCAACTCAACACAGGTCTATGATGCAACATCAGCATTTTCTTGTCTTTAGCTTTTATTGACCATTGTCAAAATTAAGTTTATAAATGTTACAAGTTTATTTATAAAATCACCACCCCTCAAAGACCAGTCCAATTGTGACATTGCTTCAACACTTTAGAAGAGCTTAAAATAGCCATAGAGAAAAATGGAGGAAAAAAAAAAAAGAAAGAAAGAAACATCATGGCTGGAAAGGGCTGCAGAAAAGAGCGGCATCTAGAAATTCGGGGAGAACCAGTTGTGAAGCCAGCTGGACCTACCTCAGGCAAATTAAAGCAACTCTCTGAACTTCAGCTTCCTCATCTATGAAAATTAGTATTCCATCACCTTCCTCACAGGGCTGCTTGGAAGTGATTTCATGTAATTGTCACAAGTGGCCATTAACAGAAGGCCTTGCACACAGCAGACAGCCGGTAAATGTCAGCTGTTCTCCCTGCTGTCCTGCACCAACCTTAACCTAGTCACTCAACTTTCTTTGCCCCCAGTATAAACCCCCAAACATACTGAGTATCTCTGTGGGAGCTGACAGTTTACAAACCTCAAATGTAGTTATCCCAAGTACAGAACTCTCGTGCCATGTTAAGAATAAAACACTGCATTTATAAATTACAAGCACAGGAAAACTGTTGCCTTGCTACGCCAGAGACAGGCTGGCCGGAAGGGACAGGAAGGCTGCAGAGGCAGCCCCCGATGGACCACCTTCACAGCTTGTGAAGGGAATCCTGCTGTCGTGCCTCTAGAATCTGGGGACCACAGAACATGACAGCTAAGCCTCGAGACCTAAGCCAACTACTGTTTCTCACAGAGAAACAGTGAGAAGGTAAATGCTTTGTTCAGGGTTATCCAGCCAGTCAGAAGGAGAGCAAAGGCTAGGGCTCAGGTCTCTGACTCCAAGAATGGTGCTTGTAACACACGTAGTCCTGGGTCCTGCTATAATACATACCCTAAACTGCTAAAGAATGTGTCCACACTGTTCTCCATTAGGCAACAGGGTCCTCTCAGACTAGACAACTATATAATCTATAATTGGGAAAAGGTTAACAGACATTCGAGGCCATATAATTTTGAAACAGTACATCCAAACACAATCTATGGAGTAAGCTTAAAGTCGTAACTTCAAGCAATTCCAAATAGGATGGTATTTTAAAAATGTTCTAACGGTTGGTGTTATCACTGAATGTGGTGTCCTGTCTCCAAGGTCACTATGTTGAAGGAAACAACATTCATTTACATAATTTCTGGTGTATTAAGTCAACTGTAAGATTTTTCTTTTAACCAGCAGAGTACTTACTTCTCCAAAATGTCTGAGTAGCCCTTCTATACATAGAGAGATTTGCTCTCTATGCCATCATTCTTATAATTGCAGCCTTCCAGACAGTGGATAAACGTCAGTAACCATTTGATTCAAGGCAGAAGGAGAAACAGATTGTGCAAGTAAGGCGCAAGCTTTTTTCAAAGAACACCAATTCTACCTGAACAACAAAAACATGACTGACAAACTATGGTTATGCAAACTTGAGTGTTTGGCAGATGTTTCAAAAATGAACAAAATAAGTCTGTCACTTCCAGGAAAACAATTGACAGTTTTGTTTGCCAATGACAAAATTTGAGCATTCAGGCAAAAATCAGAATTTTGGAAAACCTGTATCCACCACCATGAACTTGACAGTTTCCCAATACTTAAATACTTTTTTGATTAGACAGGTAGCGACATTAACAAATGTGATTTTAGAAAATATACTGTTTAATAAAATATGTCAGTATTTGAAAACCTTATGTAACTCACTGAACCAGTATTTTCAAATTACAAATGAATGAGGCTACAAAACCATGCATGGATAAAAGATACATTCAAGGTACAAGATAGACCAATGGATTTTAATAAAACCAAACACAAAAATTTCACTAATACAATTTCAGACTCTGCATTGCAACTATCCTTGAAGAAACTACCCGATGTAGAGTTTTGGTGTAGTATCAAATTATCTGAAAAGGTTATTCAAATATTCCTCCCTTTTCAAGTACATGTCCACATGAGACCAGACCGCCTTCATGTTCTTCAACCAAAACAACATGTTGCATCTGACTGAATGCAAAAGCAGCTGTGAGAATCTAGCTATTTTCTCAAGCCAGACATTAAAAGATTTATAAAAATATAAAGCAATGTCATTCATTCTGAATTAACTTTTGTTCTGGAAAAATAAATTATGATATTTATATTAACAGATATTAGATTCAATGTTAATTTTAAATGAATTAATTTTTTTTAAAAGTTCTGAGATTTAATTTCTAATACAGTATCTACAGATACAACCCACTTAAAGCTCTTTGGAGTTCTCAGTAAGAGAGTAAAGTGGTCTCCAACTTGAGACTACCAAGTTTGAGGACCACGGCTATAAATGACTAGCATCCTTACTTCTGGTTGATAACATTATTGGAAATGCAGTATGCCTATAATTATCTGTGTGTGTGTGTGTGTGTGTGTGTGTGTGTGTGTGTGTGTGTGTGTGTGTTTGTGTATAAAACTTGTACAACAAAAAACATTTTAAGCATGGCAAAACAAACCCCCAAAAAGACCTCTCAAATACAATAACCTGGACACAAAAAGCATAGCCACAATCATACCCACGTAATATAACTAGAAACTCAGTGATCTGCACTGCCACAAGCACCAAAAAAGCTGCAGACATCCTTGACAAAGGAGGGCCAGCATGAGGAGCCACAGAATAAAGCTTTCTTGGCTAAAATGCCTGGCTTCCAAGAGAAGTTGGGGTGGGGAGTGCAGAGAAGTGGATAAAGAGAAAGTCCCAGCAGCCGGCAAATCAGATAACCAGGCAATTATCCGGTGCGGGAAAGGAAGGAAATACCTTACTTTTGCTTTGTGTTTACTATTGTAATACTTTAGCATTTTGTTTGTTCCTCTCTTTTTGCAAAAAGAATGCAACATCCCCCACTCAACCCCAACCACTTTGTATAAAGATGAGGAGAACCCAAAAGCTTTCATTCATGCATTAGCTTCAATAATCCCATGACATAAACAGAATAAATATTATTCCCATTTTACAGCTGGTGAAACTGAGATTCTAAGAGTTTGAACAACTTCATAGTAGGGTCGGAGAACCAATATCCCCACCCGAGTCTTCTGAGTGTCTGAGATCCCTCCAACACACTACCTAGAGCAGTGGTCCGGCACCAGCAACATTAGAACCACTGGGGAACTGATTAGAAAGGTAACTTCTCACGCTGATCTAGACCTCCTAAATCTTGAATTCTTGAGGTTAGCCCCAGCAATCTGTTTTACCAAGCATTTTCATATGCAAAGCACTGGCACAGAAACAATAATGCCTAAGTCCATCCACCAGGACTGTGGTTTTCCAACAATCTTGGCCTGCCAGAGTTCCATAACGAAATTCCACAGACCGAGTGGCTTAAACGGAAACTTATTTCTCACAGTTCTGCAGGCTGGAAGTCCAAGATCAAGGTGCTGGCAAGGTAGGCCGCATTCTGAGGCCTCTTCTGTTGGCTTATAAGCAGCAACCATTTTGCTGTGTGCTCACATGGCCTCTTCTTTGTAAGCTATGAGAGAGAGCACTCTCTTTTCCTCTAAGAGAGGACCACCAACCCTATCAGATCAGGGTCCCATCCTTATGACCTCATTTAAACTCAACTACCTCCCTAAGGGCCCTATCTCCAAATACAGCCACATTGGGGATTAGGGGCTTCAACATATGAACGGAGGGTGGGGGGATGACACAACTCAGTCCACAGCACCAAGCAGAAGGCAAACGTCAGGCTCCACGCCAAGGCTGTCCTGCGAATCCAGGACCTGACCTCGGAGCCCTCAACATGGAGGGGCAAAGAGAAAGGAGTCAGCTTGGAAAAACAGCAACTGCCAAGGGAACCACAGCACGGACTGACCGAGATCCAAAGCAGTTGAGACTCGTAGGGACTCCCACAGGGAAAGGGAGGAAAAAGGGAAAGTAATTTCCCACACCGGCAGCGCCGCCAGCCACCAGCGTTGACCAGGCTTTTACTCATGTGCCACGCCCTGGGCTAAGGGTTCGGATGCACTTGTTGGTTTAATCCTTGTTACCCCCTTTAGAGGAATGGAAACTGAGGGCTTAAAGGTTAAGTAGCCTGCCAAGGAGCCACTGCTGGCGAGCAGCAGTAATGGGAATAATCCCCGAGACTGCTTTCAGAGACAGCTGTCAAACTCTACTCTCTCCACCAGAACCGGGAAAGGCAAGCAGGCTCACATCCAATCTTCAGCCACAGAAAGCGATCACGGGAGCTGAGGCCACAGGGCACAATGGTGGAGGACAGGCTTTAAGGACACAGAAGGCCAAAAACACGCATGGAATGATACTTGACTGCACTGTTAATAAGAAAAGAAATGCGCCTATCAGATTGGCAAAGGACAATAATGTCCAGAGTTGGTAAGTGCAGGAAAAAATGGGTAAATCCCACATCACTGAAAAGTGTGTGAACTGGTATGGCCTTTCTGGGGCTAATCCAGGAACATGTACCATATTTCAAATGAACATAGTCTGTGACCCTGTAATACCCTTCCAGGAATTTATCCCAAGATGCACAAAGAGGTATATAAAAGGCTGATCTTTAGGGCAGCACCGTTTTCAATAGTGAAACACTGAAATGACCCTAAATGGCCATTGAAAGCAGACAGACAAATGAAGTTATGTGGAATAGGACATAGTTGTTTGAGGTAGTTGAAAAGATAAATTAGAGCTCTGTGTGTTGGTATGAAAAGACCAGCCATAGCATTCTGGAAAAAAAAGGGGGTGGGAAGGAGTTCCATATATATATATAATGTGCTCACACTCTGAAACCTTTCTCCCACTAAAAAGCTTAGAAGAATAATTAATGTACCTGAGTTTATCAGAGGTGGGGGCTTTCGCTTTCTACTTTATACATGCCGTATGGCTTGAACATTTTAGAATGTGCATACTTACAATCAGTCAGATGCTAGAAAAATAATTTATTACAATATTTTTTCCTATGTCAAACATGCGACTTCTGTCCAGGTTTCTGCTAGCTGGTTACCCTGACAGGAATATTAAATCTCACGAAGCCTCAGTTTCCGCGAAGGGAAGCAGCAACACCTGTGGGGAGGAGGACGCCGGCGGGCGGCCTTCTGCTCCCAGGATGAACTCCCCGCTTCCCTTCACAGGGCGCAGGCGAGCTGCTGCGCCCTGGTGTGCGGAGGGTGCCCGCGACGCAGGCGCAGAGTGTGCCTTGTGCACCTTCGCTGCCCACGGCCCCCAGGGTGCCTCCTACAAAGAGCTGATCCATTAATAATTCACGGACAAGACAAATTAACTCCTAGCATATTTAGTCAATACTAATAATATAAGAATGTGCTGGTCCGAGACTGATACATATTTCATTTTCAAGAAAGTTTTAGGAAAAAAATGTTTCTAAATCTTTGAATCTCCACACAGGCTCCAATATTTTAGAAACATAAAACTGATCTACTTAACTAAATTTCTGAGTAATGATGTAACTTCAGAGTGAAAGGTATCCAAATTTTCTATATTCCTGCTTTGGAACTTTGTAAAATATTTTCAGTCCGCTCATCTGAAATCATAATTCAGACTTATCTCAATAAAAAAAGACAGTCTGTCATCTCCAAAGTTCCCTACTCTATGGATGGCAAATTCTGTCCCATATCCAAACAGTGCTGTGCATAACTCAAGTGTTAGCCCAGAATGCAAGATGCTATCCTCGAAAGTACGGTCATGTGTCACCTAATGGCAGGGATATAGTCTGAGAAATGTGTTGTTAGTCAATTTTGTCTAAGCCTACTGTGCAAACACCAGACAGTGTGCTTACACAGACCTAGACACCACAGCGTACTATACACCTAGCCTATATGGTGTAGCCTATTGCTCCTAGGCTACACACCCATGCACAATGTTGCTGTACTGAATACTGTAGACGACTGTAACAAGTGTAATAAGTGTCTGTGTATCTAAACATAGAAAAGGCGTAGTAAAAATACAGTATAAAAGGTTTTTTTTAAAATGGTACACCTGTAATGGGGCTTGCAGGACTAAAAGTTGCTGTGGGTGAGTCAGAGAGTGAGCAGTGAGTGAATGTGAAGGCCTAGTGTACACCACCATAGACTTTATAAACACTGTACACTTTGGCTACACTAAATTTATCAAAACAAAATTTCTTCAATAATAAATTAATATTAGCTTACTATAACTTTTTAACTTAAAAAACTGTTTAATTTTTTTAACTTTTTGATTCTTATAATAACATTTAGCTTAAAAAACAAATGCTGTACAACCATACAAAAATAGTTTTCTTTATAGCCTTATTCTATAAGCTTTTTTGCATTTTTGATTTTTTTTTTTTTTTTTTTTTTTTTTTTTTTTTTTTTTTGCTTTTCAAAATTTTTTGTTAAAAACTATGTCACAAACACATACAATAGCCTAGGCCTACACAGGGCCAGGATGATCAATATCATTGTCACCTCCCCATCTTTCCCACAGGAAGGTCTTCATGGGCAGTAACAGGCACAGAGCTGTCATCTCCTAAGATAACAATGCCTTCTTCTGGATACTTCCTGAAGGACCTGCCTGAAGCTGTTTTACGATTACTTTTTTTTTTTTTATAAGTAGAAGGAGAACTCTCTAAAATAATGATAAAAAGTACAGTAAACATATAAATCAGTGACCATCATTTGTTATCAAGCATTATGTACTGAACATAACTGTCTGTGTTATACTGTTATACGACTGTCAGCACAGTAGGTTTGTTTACACTGGCATCACCAAAAAACACGTAGCAATGTGTTGTGCTACAAGGTTATGGCTATGACATCACTAGGTGATAGGAATTTTCAGCTTCATTTTAATCTTACAGGGCCACCATCATATACCACCTGTCGTTGACTGAAACATCATTATATGGCACATGACTGCATAATCAAACTTAAATCAATCAACTTTTGGGGCTCATTATTTTACACTTCCAGCTCCTGCCATCCATCCACCCACCCCCGCATCGATAAGGTCTAACTACACAACCACCTGAGTGGCAGCGTGACTGAGCGGAAGGTAACGGCGAAGAAGCTGGGGCTATGTACCGCGCCACCTCCCAGACCCCATCTGTGAAGACCACAGTAACTTTCTCTCTAGATAAACAAAATATACAGTGCTGGGAATACTGAGGTAACAAATGTGAAGTAACTTTGAGCTCTCATTAAAGTTCTCCACAAAATTACTGCCAAATCTAATAACTAATGAAAGTGATGACATTATAGCCTAGAAGTAACTAAATAAAAACACCACAATGATGTTTTTCTTCATCTTCAAGCAAGCAAATCTCCATAATCCTAACCTGACGATAAACTAAGGTTATGAACAGAATTCTAATAACTTCCTTTTCAAGACAGAATGAATCACCTTTACTAAATGATCAAACTAAACACCACCAGTAAACAGGACAGATGGACATCATGCGCCCCGATGCAATGCCCTGAGAGAAGACACGTCACCATGCATGCTTTACTCCTGCAAGAGAAGCCTTAAGGTAAATCTAAACATGAGGAAAAAATCTGATTTGCTAATTAGGACTATCTCAAAGAGAAAAGCTATCTTCAATTTCTCAAAGCCGTTACAATATAATAATATTTGCTATCTGGCTTGCAAAGTTTCATCAGCTGTACCATGCCAAAAAATATGTGCTACAGAGAACCGAAGGTACTTTTCCCTCCAATGATCAGCTTCCACACATTTTATGCAATAAATACTTATTGAGCACCTACCATCCGTCAAACACTGTCTTAGGCACTGGAGACGCATCAGTCAACATTGCAGACGACGATTCCCTACTTCATAGAGCTTAATTACATTCAAGCGAGGAGAAAGACAAACAGAAAAAATAAGTCAAATGTAAGTAAATAACTAAAAGTTAAGTACAAGAGAAAAACCAAAACACTGAAAGGGGACAGGAAGTTCAGAGGAAGGGGGTGCAATCTTAAACTGGGTGGTGAGGGGCTGCCCCTCAGGGAAGACGACGCAGAGGTACCATGTGGAAGGAGCTGAGGAGTGAGCCCAGCAGGCACTGAGAGGGCAGCGTCTGGGGAGGACAGAGCAAGCACGGAGGCTAAGAGGCGGACTTGCACCCAAGCACCGAAAGGACAGCTAGGAAAACGCGCAGTGTCCGGAGAGAGGGTCCCGGAGGTAAGGCTGGGGCAGAGGTGTGTCAGCGAGGGCGAAGGTTTTACTTGAAGGACGTGGGCCACGGAAGCATTTTCGGCAGAAGAGGGACATGACCTGACTCGGGCTTTGGCGGAGGACTTTGCTCACATTGGAAACTGACTGCAGGCAGCAAGGCACACCTGTCAGGGAGTTACTGCAGTGACACTGGCGAGAACAACGCCATTGGACCAGGGCAGTGGCCACAGAAGTTATCAGAGTCTGCATATACTCTGAAGGTGGGGCCAACAGGATTGACAAAAAATCTGATGTAGCACGTGAGAGAAAGGGGTCAAGGAGGATTCCAAGGTTTCTAACGCCACGATGTGATAAAGGTTCTGAAAACAGTGCTGTCGGAAAGCACGTTAACACCCACCATCTTATTTCGCACCAGAGTCCTATGACATAGGCTGGGAAAGGACAACGTCGCCATCTTTCATAGAGGAAGAAACGGGGCTTGAATGGTTAGATGTTTTGTCTATGCAGCGGTATGAGAAACAAACAGGAGCCTAGATTTTCTATCCCAAGTCTAGGGTTTCTTCCATAATATCATGCAGCTGGATATTTTGTTTTCTCTTTATTTTTTTAAGGTTGAGTGTTGCCGTATATAGAAAAAGGAGAACCTTTTCTAGGATATTTCAGAAATCTGCACCAGCAGCCCCGCTAACGTGGACAAAGCTGCTGCCCCAGGCAGGGAAGCCAGGCGAAGGCAGCGAGTTCCCTCGCTGAGCTGCCGTCTGATTCTGAGGGACACACACAATGGAGAAACCAGCAACGGTGCAGCCATCCCCATTAATCAAAAACACACGCCAAAGTTTAGCCCAAAGCTGCCAGCTCTTCACTCTGATCTCTCTTAGGAACAAATCATGTCAATGTTGCTGCTGTTACTTTCTAACATCACCTGTAAAACTCCCATGTCTTTCCCCAGTCACACTTCTCATTGATCAAAGGAGACATGCCTTTGACTATCCCACCAACTCAAAAGACAAATGTTTCAGACAGAATACTTCTCTCCAACTCTTGCTGCTGCCAGCAGAATATCCCCTCCCACCCCTCCCACCCCTCCCCACCGTGCCACCTGCACCCCCAATGCTCCACCACCCATACCCAGCCGGCTGTCAGGTTCTTCTGCTCATTCGCTCACTGAGCACATCTCTGACGGAGCGAGGCCCACACCAGGCACTGCCGCCAGCCCTTCTCCCCGCAGGCACAGACCTGGAACACAGAACTACAGTAAACGGCGGGCTATGACAGCAGAAACAGGCTGCAGAGGTCAAGTGTCCAGGGGCCTAAACAGGGCTGCAGCCAGGAGTAGGAGCCAGCCAGGTGAGGGAGGACAGGTGGGCAGGCTGGCTCTGAGCAGGGGGTGCGGCCTGTACGGCACCTGAGGCCAAAAGGGAGGGAACCAGGCAGGAAAGAAGGGCCCAGGGGCTAGGAGGAGCCGAAGGTTGAAGCAAGGCTGAGGCAGTGGCCAGAGCACCAGAGAGCAAGTGCAGGCCTCCCACTTCCTCCTGCAGCCTGTGCCACGTCTGCCCACCTGCCCTGTTTCAGACCGGGTCTGGCTTGGTCTTCCCCCGTCAGGAAGTGGCCTGGTGGGGACAGGGCGGGGCAGCTCCAGAGAACCCCTGGGCTGACAGAGGTCGAGCAGCTTCCTGTGGGACAGCAAGACCACAGGCATCTGACAGCAACTGGCTGTCCGCACTGAATGTCAGTCATGCTGGGAACAGCCTCCAGGGCCTGGGGAGGTGAATGCACACACACCCGTGCTGCTGTGTCTGACCCAGTAGAGACCCCTTGTGAGTTCTGAGCTGTCTTCATTCCCCACCCACTCACCTGCACTTTCTCAGGGCTTTGACTCCTACACCCCAGGAGTACCTGGGAGCTCAGCAGCTTCCCAAGACCCACCCCCACCTGGGAAGGCCTAGCTTTGGCCCAAATTGCACCCCAAGCATCCCTGAGAGCCGAAGCTGGAGTTTTTGAATGAAGGCATGCCTTTTTTAAAGCTGTCTTTTTATTACAGATTCTTTACTTCTCATATCTTTTTTTTTTTTTGTGGGGGGCGGGGGGAGAGTGTGAGCGTGTGAGCACTCACATGGAAATTCCTGGCCCATATGAAGGCAGGCAATGAGAAGCTGACCTACTGTATTAAGCAGAGAAGTGACAAGGTCTGGATTTTTGAGAAAGGTCACTTAGATGGCAGTGTGATACTCTTTCCCCAACTTCTCCCAGGATCTGTGTTGGTTTACCCCCATGGCAACAGCTCTCGAAGAGCTCCTCATCACCTCTGACCCTCTCCCCCAAAGCCTCTGGCCTCCAGACGATCCTGACATCAACCCTAGAGAGAACGCTGCTTCTGTAAATAAAATGTTTTGACCCTGTCATTCTCATTTCAGAATTCTGTGATTGCTCCTGAAATCAAATTAAACCTACTGATCCTAACTGTCCAACAATTGCCTATCACCCTCTGTATTCCAGCTAAGAAAACAGGCTTACAAATCTCTCCTCAAATACAGTACTGTCTTTCAATTTAAAAAAAAAAAAAAAAAAAAACCTCCCATAAAATGTCCACACAAACTTCTATAGCAATATAATCTGGAAAGAATTCTTTCCTTTTAGTGATATAAATTGAAGTATTTTAAAATAAAATAATACGCTGTCTGGGATTTGCTTCTAAATAATACAGGACACGAGAAAGAAAAGCCAGTGAGAATATGAATGAAGTAAGACTGGCCTGAGTTACCGGACTTAGTAAAGGATGCATGAGGGCTGAGTCTATTATTCTAACTTTTGCGTGTCAGCAATGTTCCACTATTTGGGTATCTGAAGCATCAGAGAGTCCTCGAACATTGCATAAATTCTTCTTTTTTTGTTCTATTATTTTCCCTATAAAAGATGATGTTGCTTGGAATGTTACAAAACATCATCCTCAGAGATTAAGCTGCTGAAGCTCAGTCAACAAACATTTCAAAAAAGAAAACTGTAATTTCAAAGCAAGTTACTCAATGAAGCAGTTGTAATTAGTTTTTAAAAACTGTCCTGCCTAAACATCTTCCTTCCACCAAAATCATTTTAGTCAAACAACTGTACTTGGCATTTGCTGCCCCGTAAAGCTACAGTTGATCTGTGTTAACGGATACTTACGCATTTCCAAATAACCTTCTTACGTCACCTATATATTCTCTACATATTGGCAACTCCCACCTCTGTATGTGAAAAATGTTTATCAAATGCTGTGCATCAACTTACACAGTCATTGACTTATGAGGCTGAAAAGGACATTCAGAGTGCTCTAGTCCACCAGCCACTTGATTTTTGTTTTCAGATTGATGTGTATATGTAATCTGTTAAGATTTAATGGGTGATTTAATGCTGCATGCTGTGTACACCACATACAGTAGGAAAAGCAAGGAACCAGCAAAAGCCTCCTCAGCCCACAATGGGAGGATCAATTACTAGTGCCTTCCTAATATCTCACTCTAAATAATTATCACTTTAGGAAATAAAATAACGTTAATATTTCTGTGTCACGTTACAGCTTCTATTGTAGGAAATTACAGGCTACAAAGAAATTTTGTACTCGACACCTTCCGAGTAGCATGCTTTGCTGTATTGTGTTCAGTCGTTGGAGCTGCCCCACAATTAGTGTGAAGAATAACACCATTTCTACTCATTGCTCAACATTTGAAGTCAAAGTCATCAAATAACGAAAGATTTCATTACCACCCTGTACTGACAAAGACCAATATTAATTATTATTTGAATTAACCTCTGAGCCATGGTTTTCATCAGTACTCAGAAAAGACAGGGACAATTTCTAATTACATGCCACCCTCATTATAAGTCACTAGGCCGCCAAGCTGTATCTGATGAGACTGCTGCTACACTTTGCTTTGAAACTGCTCTGGACTCCACTATACCCTTCTCATCTCATCCAGGAGGAAATGGGGTTCTACAGGCCTCAGGGATTCCTTGCCCAGGAGCTACCATCTTTTTCTTTTAAAATTGTGACGTGAGACTCTACATAAGTCAACAAGTAAAAGTCCTTAAACACAAAGTAAACAGTTATTCATTGTTTACACATTACTCTAAAACTGGGCAGTCAGAGGCTTTTACTAGCTCCACTGTCCGCAGGACCTTGGAGGTGCTCGGGGTACAGCAGAGCTGCAGGGAACGCGGGGCTATCACACCCATCGTGTTCACCAAATGTCAACTGGCCTCTTTTATTTAGTGTAAAAGTAACCTGTGGCATAACAAAGGGAAAAAATCCAACAATAGAGAAGCCTAAAAATTTTAAAATACGTTTTATTTCCCTCTTTCACTGCCTGGTCTCACTCTGCAAGGGTAACCACCTCAGCATAGTTTCCTGTGCATCCTTTCCTGCCTACATGAGCTCATGCAGATGTGTGTCTGCACAATCATCTATTTTCCAGCCCTTTTTAAAGCAGGAACCGAGGAGGTGGCCATCACAGCCATTCGTCACCACCTCAGCTGGAGCTGTTCCTAAGTGAAGTTTCAGTGTTGTCCTCTTGTAACCACACTGCTCTCTGGGGTACACACTGCCTTCTATTCTTTAAAAAAAATTCACCATTTTTAAATCTAAAGGTTTCAGGCTAATCGTCCTTGACACAAATATTTGCATATAAAATACCTCAAGATTAAGAATTTAGGTATGGCATTGTATGGTCTCTAAAACAATGTTAAGAGGCAATGGAAAGCAGATAAAATGGGTCTTTGTGCTCAACAACAACAAAAAGACACTGAGTTTCTGAATCTTGATTAGAACTTGATTTTAATCTTAAAGAAATCTGTTGCATATCAGAATGGCAATTTACCAACTTTAATACAGTTCATACACTGAAGAAAGGAAAGATGTCCTTCCACAAGGCAAAGAGACAGAGAGGTAAATGGCTCGTTTTGAGTGACCTGACTCCTCACCTGACTGTACACACAGCAGTGACAGCACCTGCCCTGTGAGTGCTGCCAATGTCACTGAAAAGAATACTGCCACTGAGACTAACACCATCGGTACGACAAAAAAAATTTTTTTTTCATTAAACAGTCTAACAACTAGCCTAGGCAATAGTAAGACCCCATCTCTACAAAAATAAAAAATTAGCTGGTTGCAGAGGCATACACCTATTGTCCCAGCTACTCAGGTGGCTGAGACAGGAGGATCGCTTAAGCCCGGGGGCTGGAGTCTGCAGTGAGCTGTGATCACGCCACCACACTCCAGCTCAGGTGACAGAGCAAGACCCTCCCTCTGAAAAGAAAAAAAAAAAAGTCTACACAAGACTTATAATGAATTAAGAGTATGTATTTTGATATCTAAAATGTCTTTCAAGGTGTCCTTCCGCCACCCTCCCCATGTTGTGAACTGAAGTGAACTTTTCATCTAAACAAGATGTAAAGGAAGAAACTGGTACTGGGAGAATTCTTTCCAATCACACTAAGAACAGCTATCACAACACCACCAAGGGAGTTAAAATCTAAAATTTAAATGAAAAATCAAAATTATTCCCAGCAATCCATACTTGTGATCTCCAGTCTTAAATATCCCACAATTGATAACAAATTATATGAATATACATAAATTATTACTATAAGATAGATTTTAAACTCCTCTTTAGGAGAATCGCTATCTTTAAATGGCATTTTCTATCATCATTGCTGTGAGAGATAAGAGTAGGTTGGGTTTTTTATTGTATTTATTTAAGGTATACAACATGGTTTAATACACTTATAGTGAAACAGTATAGTCCAGCAAAATAACATATCCATCATCTCAAATAGTTATCCCTTTTTTTGAGATAATAAAATTCTAAGGTTTCTTTTTACCCTTAAATACAGTTTCAATTTCTATTTAAAAATGTAAATATGCCTAGGATGTATCAGACACTGGGCTAGGTACTAGGGATAAAAAAGGAAACAAATTCTTGATGAACTAAGTCTAGTCAGAGGAGCAAAGAAAAAAGTAACAATAACAACTACTTAGCATTATAATAATTCAATTACAAGGTAACAACTTTTACCTAAGAGTTTTTCTTTAATTTTCCATTCAACCAAAACATGTAAATCCACTACTCTCAGCTTTTTTCTGGCTGCTACAGGGATACAAAAATAAAATGAATAAGCTTTGGTGATTTTTACTCTATGTTTATCTTCCCACTTTCCTCCAACTTAGCTGAGTTCTAGTCACATCATTCCTTTGGGGAATCCACCACTTTATCAAGGTATCAAAATATCACAAGCTATATAAATGCTCCTTGGTTACTTGTTAGGCAATATTACAATGCATTACCTATTTTAGAAATCAGACCTTAACCCTTTGACAGGAAAATACTAAAATAGTCCTACACTGCCTTCGAAAAGCTTATAATGTAAAAGAAGAAAACAGGAATGTAGTTATTAAGTGCAATACAATCTTAGAATTTCTGCAGAAGGAGCTAGCTGCAGTCAGAGAGGCAACAGGGCTAGAGTGACATGTCCCCCACCACCTCCACCCCAGCAGAGGGAGGACCAGCAAAGACTACACAGGGACAGGTGAGCCCCTCAAGGGCGAGACGCTGCCTTGTGTACCTGTGCACCTCACTCAAGTGCCTACTGCCTGAACAGCCTACAAGCAGGCATGTGCCCCAAATAATGAGAAAGAGAAGAAGATAAGTTGCATTCAGTTGAAAAGAGTCAGAAATGGCTTTACAGAAGAGGTAGCTTTTGAAATGGAACCTGCAGACAAGCGGGACTGTGCAGACAAAGACGGGTTTCAGTGGACAAAATGGTACCGGAAATAGGGCAAAGCAAGAGCAGAGGCACAAAAAAGGGAAACCAGTGTGTGTTTGGGAGCCATGAGTAATCCAGTTATGCCTGATTTCAGGATATATTTAAAGAACAGTAGATACTACAGTGAGAAAGGTAGGTTGGCAATAAGAAGGGAAGGCCTGTGTCCCAGGTGGAGGCAGCCAATTTGGTTTTTGCGGGGTAAACACAAAGCTGGGTGTGCAGAAGTGTGAAATGACGAGATGTGGGCTTCGGAGAAACTGATCCGGCTGAGAAGTCTCTGCGAGAGTCCAGCAGAGAAGGCCAAATGACACTGAAAGGTGGGCAGGATCTGAGAGCCCATGCTGGAGAAATCAAATCTACAAACTTTGACAACAGTTCTGGATACGGAGGATTGCAAAAGGAGAGAAAGTCAGAAAGGAAGTGGAGACTATATTCCTGATGACACAGAGAATGGCTGGGGAGAAAGCCAGGTGTGACTCTGAACACCTAGCACCAAGGCACAGCTCTATCGTCACCCTTCCCAGTGCAAAAATAACTCAGGTTCATTTAGAAACCTCTGCCCATCAGCATCTTCACATCTCTATTTCACAGACCAAACTCTTCGTGTTTCCTAAATACAAAACTTTATTGCTTTCCTCACACCCCACCCTCATCACAGCTCTCTCCAGTTACTATGTATTTTTCAGATTCTGCACAAAAGCTAATTCCTCCAGAAATCCTCCCCAACACTTTAACTGGCCACATGTGATAAGCATTTGAGGTCTTAATGCTCTGAGAGACTATACACGGCATCTGATTCAAACCTGTATGTACCTGGCGTCCTACCATGCCATAGCAGGTTGTTGATAAGTGCAGGGCGGGTCATCTATTAATAGCTACCCAATTCTGGTAATCGATTCTTCATAATTACCATTAAAAACCCTCAAAGTAGATTCTTAC